>PVLC010047449.1:0-11081 GCA_004027655.1 Graphiurus murinus
TTTTTTTTTTTTTCAGTACTGGGGATTCTACCTCCAAGCTATACCCCCAGCCCTGTTTTTTATTCTTTATTTTGAAACAGGGTCTCACTAAGTTGAGGAGTGCCTCACTAGGTAGCTGAGGCTGGCCGCGAACCTGCGATCCTCCTGTCTCAGCCTCCCGAATGCTGGGATTACAAGCGTGCGCCACCACGCCCGGCTCTCTTCCCTTCTTCTTCCTCTTCTTCCTCCTCTCCTCCTCCTCCTCCTCCTCCTCACCCAAGGGCACTCTACCTCTGAGCCATGTCCCAGCCCTTTTAAACAATTTTCTATTTGAGACCTGGTCTTGCTAGGTTGCCCAGCATGGTCTTGAGTCGTGGTCCTCCTGCCTTGGCCTCCCGAGTAGCTGGGATCACAGGCGTGCTCTGCCAGCTCTCTTTGTTGAGGTTCAACTGAGACTGGAAAGGGGGATCTTTGTAGCTGAGGCCCCTGGGCCACCTCCGCCTCTCTGGAGGAGTGAGAAGCGGCTGCTCTGGGGGCCAAGTCTCCACTTGTGAGCTGGTGTGCCTCAAACCTGCGATGTGTGGCCTCCAGCCTGGCCTCCCTCCGCCCTGGATGAGGCCCCAGCCTTCTTTTCCCCTCCTGGCCAGGGGGCATCGTGTCTCTGGTCCTGTCTCAGGCGCCACCAATCTTACCTTCTAGCGTCCGGCAGCCTTGGCGCCAACCTGGAGAGGACCCTCCTCTTCTCCCCCGCCTCCTTCCTTCCCCGGTCCGCCATGGTTAACCTGACCATCCATGCCCTGCGCCGTGCCGTCAACCTCCTGGAGGTAAGAGGGTGCTTGCGAGGCTTTGCCAGCCAGAGGGAGGGCTCCGTCCTGCCAAGGCCCCTTGGAGCAATCCCTCTCCAGCCACCAGAGGGAGGGAAGGAGAGACAGAAGACAGAAAGAGACTGGGTGGAAAGAAAGATGGAGGATGACAGGTGGATGGATAGACGAGTGGGTGGAAGGGAGGGAGGGAGGGAGGGTGGGAAGGAGGAAGGGATGGGTGGACCAGGGGCGATGGACAGGCAGATGGAAGGAGGACAGAAGGAAGGATTCATGTGTCCGTCATCTCATTCTGAGAACCAGCCAGGCCAGCGGGCGCCTAGTGACGAGGGAGACGTGGAAATCCCCGGGTCGGGGTGACCCGGGAGCCCTGTGCGTGAGGCCCCGGGGCAGGGGGATGCATCTGGCCTGGGGCTGGCGTCGTCGTGGGAGGGAGTGACGTGGGGGTTCAGACAAGGCTTCCCAGCCTGATAGATTCCCAAGTTGTCCCTGTTACCTGGGCCCAGGGGACCCTGCGGAGCCTCGAGTGCCCACAGGAGCCCTCTGGGGCCCCCGCTCAAGCCCGGCCGGCAGCCCTGGCCCCCGTGTGACCCAGCTGCACCTTCCTGAGGGCTGGCCTCCCTTGCAGCTGGGACTCCGGCTGGAAAACGCCGAGGAAATTGCCCGTGGACTGTTCGGCCCCAAGTCATTCTGGGGGCAGGAAGAGGAGAGGCAGGCCTCGCCAGAGGACCCCCCAGGGCCAGAGCCAGGACCGGCCAGCCCCGAGTGTCCAGGAGAAAGATCCAGAAGGATGAGAGACCTGCAGGAGCAGGTAAGGACATGACCACAGCCGACCTGCATTGACCACATGCACCTAAGTGATGAGGTGCTTGGACGCCAGCTTGGGCTTTGGACAGGGGACTCTGGTGTTGGTGAACCCTGCCCCTGACCATCCCTCACAGGAACTGGTCGCTGGTCAGACCTGAGAGGTCAGCCGTTAGCTGACTTGTATTTATTTATTTATTTTATTGCTGACCTTTGCTTTTTATTTAAATAAAGTGATCTAGCCGGGCTTGGTGGTGTAGGCTTGTAATCCCAGTACTTAGGGTGAGACAGAGGATCACAGGTTCTCTGCCAGCCTCAGCTACTTAGTTGAGGGCCTCTGCAACTTAATGAGACCCTGTTTCTAAATAAAGAATAAAAAATAGGGCTGGGGGTAGAGCTTGGAGGTAGAATGCCCCTGGGTTCGTTCTACCCCCAGTGCCGAATAAATAATAAATAAATAAATAAATAAATAAGTAAATAAATAAATAAATAAGTCTTTTAACAGAATAAATGACAAAAAATTCTACATAGCAGGTATTTCACATAAATGTAAACAAGCATATCTACTTCATAATTAAGCAAAATAAACTCTTAGGCACAAGATTTTAAAATCATGAAAGAATAAGGCAGTGAACCCAAGACGGAAATAACAGAAGCAACAAAAACACATTTCGTAACACTTCAGTTGGTCTTGTCATCCAACCTACTGATTAAGGCCCGAGTTTCAGAAATCCTATGTTCCTTGCCAAATGGAAATATCCAGTTTGGCTTACCTAATGCATATCCACATAGCAAATAATTATCTTTCAAAATAATGTAATAAATACATCATTCATACATATTCTCTCTTTCTCTCTCTCTCTCTCTCTCTCTCTCTCTCTCTCTCACACACACACACACACACACACACACACACACACACACACACATTCTGCTGAATTAGCCTCAACTAGGGAAGTAAGAACTGTGGAATTTTCAAGTTTTCCTATCATTGAAGCATACCACATAGAAAAAAATGATTCTGGGACAGAAATAAAGTAATAAGTGGCATTAATAGAAATATCTACCTTATTGGCCTTGTTTAAAAAAAAAACTATTAAAGTATAACCTTCGGCTGGATGTGGTGGTGCACACCTGTAATCCCCGTACTTGAGAGGCTGAGACAGGAGGATTGCAGGTTTGAAGCTAGCCCTGGCACCCTCCCGAGACTCTCAGCAACATAGCAAGACCCTGTTTGAAAATTAAAAATTAAAAAAAGGCCGAGGGGTGTATCTCAGAGGTAGAATGGCCCTCGGTTCAATCCTTAGTACCATAAAAAATTACTAAGAGTATATCCTTTTTGCAAAGTAATTCCCACATCCTAAGTATATAGCTGGATACTTGCGCACCGGCTCAGCCCGTGTGACCAGCAGCCAGACCATTGTCAGCATCCAGTGGCCTCCTCTGCCCCCCTCTCTGGTGTCCAGCCATCCCTGGCCATTACTTCTGATGGGAACGATTAGACCTGCTTTTCCAAAACCAGCTTTGCTGAGGTGCAATCGACATACACCGCACAGCGCCCATCTATTATGCACAGCTTGGTGAGCTTTGACACGTGCGTTTCTGTGACTCCACTACCGGCGTAAAGCTCGTGGGCACCCATTGCACACACAAGCCCCGCGGCTTCCCCAGTAATCCTCCTGTCCCTGTCACTCCAGAAAGGCTTTCTGCAACTAATGGTTAGTTTGCATTTTCTAGAATGTTACATACATTGGATCATGAAGCACGTGTTGTATGGATG
Organism: Graphiurus murinus; assembly: GCA_004027655.1. Lineage (NCBI taxonomy): Eukaryota > Metazoa > Chordata > Mammalia > Rodentia > Gliridae > Graphiurus > Graphiurus murinus. The sequence goes on from PVLC010047449.1 coordinate 3,385, forward strand.
TTTTTTATTTTTTGGAGGCCTAAGTGTTGGGGGCCCATCCAGAGGTGGGGATTTGAGACAAGGTTGTGAGAATACGCTCACACCACCCGCAGTGTGAAAGCGCATCTGTTTATTCCGTCTTAATAGCCGTTTTTATTCTGTCTTTTACAATGAGGCATATTGAACAGGAATTTTTACAGACTTGTTTTTTCTAAAGTTGAGTGGGTACATCTTTAACTAGAAGAGTCATTTCCCATAGTATTTGATGGGATTAAGAAAACAGTAAAGGTTACAGGATACAATACGTATACAAAAAATTCTTTTAGTATGAAAATAGTGTTAAAGGTTAACGACGGAGAGGAAACTCTATTAGATTAAATCTTCACTATTTGCTCAGCTTCTGTCAGGCAGCTAGAAAGTAGTTAATATGTGGTGAAGACAAGGAGGAGGTGTTTCAGAGAGAGAAACTATCTGTCTTAAAGCTTTCTTTACTCACAGATAAATAGTAGATCTAAGTTTCTTTGATTTAGTAGCTAAGCTTGCAAGGTTCAATTCCTGATGTTTGTAGAAGTTAATGAATATCTCTGAGTTGAACTGAGGCATTGTCTTTTAGCTAACATTGAGGAATCACAATCTGTTTAGCCATTCTGTGTCTCTAAGAAATTTTTTCTTTATAATTAATGTGAAAGCAAAACCCAAAGCACCCCAAATTTCCAGAATATAATAATGCAAAGTGGGAAATGCCATGCGTTCCTTCTTTTGGAATCATCTGCCTTGCAAAGATTCCAGTGGGACCAAGTCCTTGCTCAGGGCCCAGCTATTAAGGTGACGTTGCACCTAAGGATTGAACTCAGGGGCATTCTGCCTCTGAGTTAAAACCCCAGTCCCCTCGCCCCCTTTTGTAGTGCTGGGAATTGAACCCAGAGGCATTCTACCTCCAAGCTACATCCCCAGATTTTATTTCTTATTTGGAGACAGGTCTCACTAACTAGTTTGCTGAGAGCCTCACTAAATTGCTGAGGCTGTCCTTGAACCTGTGATCCTCCAGTCTCAGCCTCCCAAGTATTAGGATTACAAGTGTGTGCTACCACGCCTAGCTTCCCAGTCCTTTAAAAAAAAAAATGTTTTTGAACAGGGTTTCACTAGGTTCCCGAGAGTCCCGCTAAATTGCTGAAGCTGTCTTTGAACCTGCGATCCTCCTATCTCAGCCTCCCAAGTACTGGGATTATAGGCATTAATTCCAGGGTTTTTTTTTTTGTTACCTATAATTAATTATAGGTAACAACAACAACAACAAAAAAAAACCCACGATATGTGTTTTTTTGTTTCAAAGCAACTCCTTTTGTTTTGTTTTGTTTTTTCCCTTGGCTTTTCTCGATCAGCACAATTATTTTGAGGTTCCTCCATGTTGCACAGTTACTGATGCTCCCTGGTATGGATGTATCATAGTTTATCCATTCAGTACTTGGGGATAAAGTACTCAACATATAAGTTGTTTCCAGTGTTTGGCCATCAAAAATAAAGCCACAAAGCCAGGTGTAGTGGCACATGCTTGTAATCCTAGTACTTGGGAGGCTGAGACAGGAGGATGGCTGGTTCATGGCCGGCCTCAACTATTTAGTGAGGCCCTGTTTCAAAATAAAGAATAAAAAATTAGGGCTGGGGGTGTAGTTCAGAGGTAGAATGCCCCTGGGTTCCCTCCCCAGTACTGCAATAAATAAATAAATAAATAAATAAATAAATAAATAAATAAAGCCACAGCTAGGCATAGTGGTGCACGCCTGTAATCCCAATGACATGGAAGGCTGAGGCAGGAGGATTGCAAGTTTAAGGCCTGCTTGGGCCACTTGGTGAGACCCTGTCCCAAAGTGAAATTCGAAAGGGCTGGGGGATGTGGCTCAGCGATGGAAATTGAACCACTGGGCTCAATCTCTAGTACCACAAAAATTAATCAATAAAATAGAAAATAAAGCTGCTGTAGACACGTGCTTTCATTTCTGTTGCACAAATGTGTGAGAGTGGCTAGATCACATGTCTGATTTCTTTAAAAACCTGCTAACCTATTTTCCAATGTGGTTGTCCCAGGCCAGGGGTGTGGCTTGGTGGCCGAGCCCTTGCCGAGTGTGCGGTAGGCCCTGGGTTCCATCCCCAGTGCTGCAGAAATAAAAACAAAGCCCAGAGTGGTTGCACTGCTTTGTATCCCTGTAGCATTGTGTGAGTGTTCCATTTCCCCTGTATCCTCTGCGATAGTACCTTGTCACTTTCGATTCCCTGATGGCGATGATGTATGTCCAGCATCTTTTCATGGATCTATTTGACATCCACCCGTCTCCTTTGGTGAAGTGTATGCCCAGATCTTTGGTGCCTTCTATTTCATTGGACTCTTTCTTATTGAATTTTGGGACTTTATATATTCCAGAAACGAGTCCTTATCAGATATGGAACTTGGATTGAATTTAGGCTTCTAACTCTTGAGTTACACCCCCAGCTCTATTTTTATGTTTTTGTTTTTTTTTTAAATTTTGGACCAGGGTCTCACTAAATTTCTGAGAGCCTTGCGAAGTTGCTGAGGCTGACCTCAAACGTGTGATCCTACTGTCTCAGCCTCCCAAGTACTGGAATTACAGGCATGCACCACCACATCGGGTTCTTTTTATTCTCTTAATGGTGTCTTTTAGAGAGTGGAAGTTCTCAATTTTGATGAAGTCAAGTTTTTAAGTTTATTCATTTTGTTAGTGCTTTTTTTTTTTTTTTCGGTACCGGGGATTGAACTCTCAGGGGTGTTCTACCTCCGAGCTATACCCCCAGCCCTATTTTTTATTCTTTATTTTGAAACCGGGTCTCGCTAAGTTGCGGAGTGCCTCACTAGGTAGCTGAGGCTGGCCTCGAACCCAGAGTCCTTGCCCGCGCTGCCCGGGGGCCAGGTTGCGTCTCAGCCCGACTTCTCCCCCAGGTGAGGCGGAGGCGCGGGGCGCGGCGGCCGCTGCGCTGTGAACTCAGCGTGAAGGTGTTCGGGCACGAGCTGGGCTTTGTGCGCTGCGGGGCGCTGGGGGACCACGTGCAGCGGCAGTCCCTGGACCTGGCCGAGCTCGTCATCCAGCTCCTCAAGGTAGCCCCGGCTGTCCCCGCCTGTCCCTGCCGTGCCCGCCCCATTGTCACTTGGCAAAGCACCGAGGCAGGGAGTTTGGAATCCCCTGCCCAAGCTAGACTCCACTGTGCCACCCTCCTCCTCCTCCTTGCACTGCCCAGGCCTCGGTGTTTGTGTCTGTGAAATGGGCTGATAAATAGAATAATAGCACAGAGCCGCTCCTCCTGGGGCTGCCGTGTTAGCCGAGTCAGTGTAGTAGGAATCCCTCCGGCCTGTGGCCCCAGGTGGGCATTGGCGGCCTCGATTTCCCCAAGTGGAAGCTCGGGCCGGCGTGTCGTCTGGGGACAGGCAAAGTCGCGCGCGCTCCGGGGCGCCTGCCCTCCCTCGCCCTTGTCTGCCGCAGGGGCAGGAGCTGCGTGTGAGCCGCAGGCTGCTCCTGGCCGCGGAGGAGCTGGTCTTTCCCACCGTATCCGGGCTCCCTGCCCGGCTGACCCTAAACGCCTCGGCCGCCGTCAGTGTCCGCGTGCGAGGAGCCGTCGATTTCCAGCAGCGCTCGGATTTCTCCGTGAACGGTTATGTCAAGCCCAGGTTAGCTGGCTTCTCAGAGCTGGAGTGGGTCGGGGTGGGGGCTGCAGAGAGCCGGGGGTACCACGCATCTGCAAGGGGCAGGAGGACCCCTGCTCTGAAGACCACCCTTCACCCTGTTGTTTTTTTTTTTTTTTTTTTTTTGCCAATAACTGTGAGGAGATTGTGGGCCGAGAGGCCCCAAGAAGGCTGAGGAACAGAGAGGTGAAGTCATGTGCCCAAGGCTGCACAGCAATGTGAGGCAGCTAGCACTCTGGCCCTGCCGCCCAGCGGAGGGGACACTTCTTTACGCCCACTAGAGATGGGTAAACTGAGGCTCTAGATGAGAATGCTGTAGGCCCTGGCTACGCGGCCCGCAGGTATCTGAGCAGGACTGGTTCGCTGCTCAGTCTGGTCCCAGTGCCTGTCGTGGCCCCGGGCGTCCGTCCCCAGCTGCCGGCAGAGCGGCCCTCGAGTGTGGGGCTGGTGTGGGGTCCTGAGCTGTCGAGCCCCATGTGAGGAGCCTGGGCCGGGCCCCAGGCAGCTGGTGCCGTACTCCCACACGGGCCTCGGTTCCCTCATCTCTGACTGGGCTCACGGTGGTGAGACCTGGCACGTGCCAGGTGTGCGTGGCGAGTGTGGCATCGGCGGCCCTGCTGCGGGGCTGCCGGGGACGCTGGGGGCAGTGGAGGCGGGCTTGTGCAGCCGTCTCGCCTCTCTCCAGCGCTCTGCTCCAGGTGTCGGCCCAGATGGGCACAGCAGGCGCCCTGGGGCAGGCCGGGCTGAGGTGGGTGACCAGTGTCCGCGGCGCCGTCAGCCTGGATGGCGGGGTCCAGGCGAGGAAGGGCCGGGACCTCAAGGTGCACCTGAACACGCCGGGGGAGGCCGCCGAGCCGCTCAGCTTCAGGTGCGTGCGCCCGCACCGCGGAGGGCAGTGCCAGGCTGCGAGGGTCCTGAGGGTGTGTGCGAGTGGGGGCACGCGTGTGCATGAGCACTCGTACGTGAGGATGCGTGTGGTCACGTGTGTGAGGCTGTGTGTGGTCACCTGTGTGAGGGTGCATTTGATCATGTGTGTGAGGGTGGGTGTGATCATGTGGGTGAGTGTGCATGTGATCTTGTGTGTGAGGGTGGGTGTGATCATGTGTGTGAGGGTGGGTGTGATCTCATGTGTGAGGCTGCGTGTGATCACGTGTGGGGGTACATGTGATCATGTGTGTGTGCATGGGCATTTGTACACGAGGGTGCATGTGGCCATGTGTGTGAGGGCATGTGTGATCACATGTGTGTGAGGCTGTGTGTGATCACGCATGTGAGAGTGTGTGTGATCATATGTGTCTGTGAGGGTCAGTGTGACCATGAGTGTGCGTGTGCATGAGCACTCGTACTTGAGGGTGCATGTGGTCACATATGTCTGAGGGTGGGTGTGATCATGTGTGTGCACAAGTACTTGTGTATGAGGGCACATGTGAGCAAGAGTGGTGTGTGTGTGTGTGTGTGTGTGTGTGTGTGTGTTTCAGAGCCTGGGCAAGCATGCAGCCATGCTGGCGAGCTGTGATGTGGGTGTATCATGGGCACAGGTGTGACTGTGCGGTCGTCGCAGCTTGCTGCGGCCGTGGTTCTTGTGTGTTTGTTGAGCTGTCCCTGCGTGTCCCTCCTGTCCTGTTCAGGGGAAGGTTCCGGGGTGCTTGTGCAGCGCGGCTGGGAATGACTCGGTTTCCCTCTGTTCCCCGCAGCTCTCAGCTCTTCGTTGTCTCTGGGGACAGCGTGAGGAGCCTGGGCCGTGTCCCCAGCCCCTCGGAGGCCCGGCTCTGTACCAGCAAGGAAGGTAGGCAGCCGGGCTCAGGCCAGGATCCAGGTGACGTCCCGGGCGGAGGGGACAATGCCAGCCCCAAATCTCCGTTACCCTTCTGCCCTGGAAGGATTTGTACCCCTTGCTCAGTGACTGCTTCTAGAACTCCACCCTAGGAGAACACACCCAAAGCGCTCTTTAATGCTTAGGCAGGAAGATGCTCAGCGCATTATTATTTCCCAGGAGTCCAAAATAGGAAGCAGTTCACATGCCCAGCGGGGGGCCAGGGGGCTGATGCGCAAGGGCCGCGAGCTTAGAAGGGCTTTTCACACTCTTATATGGTTGAAGGGGATACTATTTCCTAACACAAACAACTGTGAAGTTCAAATCTCAGTGTCCAGAAGTACAGTTTTATGGGCATGCCGCCGTGCCTGACCTTCCCTGTCACCTGGGTTGAGTTTGTCCTGCGGTGGCCGAGCTGAGACCGAGGGACCCACACGCTCGAGTATCACTGTTGGGCCCTTTGCAGACTCCCAGTTACCTCATTATTGAGGCACGGCACGGCTTTTAAACTCCACCGAGAGGGAAGTAATATGAGAAAATTCTCTGATGATACCAAGTAAAGACTACAATTCAATTGAATACGATCTTTTTTTTTTTTTTGGTACTGGGGATTGAACTCAGGGGCATTCTACCTCCGAGCTACACCTCCAGCCCTATTTTTTATTCTTTATTTTGAAACCGGGTCTCGCTAAGTTGTGGAGTGCCTCACTAGGTAGCTGAGGCTGGCCTCGAACCCGGATCCTCTGGTCTCAGCCTCCCGAATGTTGGGATTACAAGCGTGCGCCACCACGCCCGGCTTGAATACGATCTTAAATGGAACAAATGACAGGGAGGAGATTCCCTTCCTTCCTTCCTTCCTTCCTTCCTTCCTTCCTTCCCTCCCTCCCTCCCTCCCTCCCTCCCTCCTTCCCTCATGTTCCTTTGTAGTACTGAGGGTTGAACACAGAAGCATCCTGAGCTACACACTCGGAGCTACGTCCTCAACCCTTTTAATTTTTTTGGTACTGGGAATTGAACCCAGAGGCATTCTACCTTCAAGTTATACCCCCAGCCCTATTTCATTTCTTATTTGGAAACAGGATCTCACTAAGTTGTGGAGGGCCTATCTAAGTTACCAAGGCTGGCTTCGAACCTGCGATCCTCCTGTCTCAGCCTCCCAAGTACTGAAATTACAAGCATGCACCACCACACCCAACTCAGCCCTTTTTATTTTTAATTTTGAAATAGGATCTCATGAGGTTGGCCTCAAACCTGTGATCCTCCTGTCTCAGCCTCCCAAGTACTGGGATTACAGGTATGCACCACCATGCCCGGCTAAGATGAGTTTTTCCCTCCCTCCTTCCTACACTCCCTTCCTTCCTTTGCATTGTGAATTGCAAATGGGGCTGGGGTGCAGCTCAGCGGAGGGGCACTTGCCTAGCATGTGTGGGGCCCTGGCTTCCATCCTCAGCACCATACATATGTACGCACACAATGAACAAGCTTTAGAAAGCGTAACCTCTGTAATACAGAAAGCTCTAAGACACTTTTCTGAACTTTTAAATATCCTTCAGTGAATACGTTTTATTATAATCAGGGTAGCCGGACATGGTGTCATACACTTGTAATCTCAGTGCTTGGGAGGCTTAGATGAGAAGATTGCAGGTGTGAGGACAGCCTCAGCAAGTAGTAAGAAGACTCCCATCAACCTAGTGAGACCCTATTTAAAAAATTAAAAAAAAAAAAAAAAAAAAAAAGGTCTGGTGCTATAACTTGAGGGTAGAATGCCCCTGAGCTCAATCCCTAGTAACACACACACACACACACACACACACACACACACACTCAGGGTAACAATACTACCAAAGACTTACACTGTAGGCTAGGTGCCATTCTCAACACTTCCTGGTCTTCAGTCCTCATGGCTGCATCGTGACGCAGGAACTGTTAGCATCACCAACCTAAGATGAGGAACATTAGCTGGTCGCAGTGGTGCACACCTGTAATCCCAGCGAATCAGGAGGCTGAGGTAGGAGGATGGCAAGTCTGAGGCCAGCTGGGGAACTCAGTGAGACTGTCTCAAAATAAAATAAATGCAAAAGGGCTGGAGATGTAGCTTAGTGGAAGAACATCCCTAGGTTCAATCTCCAGTATCATAAAAAAAGAAAAAGCCGGTGTGGTGGCGCATGCGTATAATCCCAGTACTAGGGAGGCTGAGACTGGAGGATCTGGGTT
>PVLC010047450.1:0-11077 GCA_004027655.1 Graphiurus murinus
GGAGGGAGGGAGGGAGGGAGGGAGGGAGGAAGGGAGGGAGGGAGGGAGGAAGGGAGGGAAGGAAGGAAGGGAGGCGAAAGAAAGAACGACTGATTTCTTTTGAGCAGAGGTGCCAAAAATTCTCTTCTGAATGGCAAGAAGGAGGGTACATGAGTGGCCATGGGAGCTAGCTTCAAGATCCACTGGCCAGAAATTCTATTATCATCATAGGAGTCCGTGATTTTCACCAGACTGTTAAATCTATTCTACACTGGATAGAATAACACTCACACTAAGAAATCTTTTTTTTTTTTTTTTTTTTGGTGGTACTGGGGATTGAACCCAGGGGGCATTCTACCTCTGACCTGCATCCCAGCCCTATTTTTATTCTTTATTTTGAAACAGGGCCTCACTAAGTAGCTGAGGCTGGCCTTGAACCTGCAATCCTCCGGTCTCAGCCTCCAAGTACTGGGATTACAAGCGTGCGCCACCACGCTCAGCCTAAGAACTCTTAAATGTTGATTGGACTTACAAACTTGCACATTATATCAACAACATATACCAGTTATTCTAGAAATGCTTTTGTTACCCCAAAATTCACTTCAACTGTACTGTTTAGCAAACCCTAAAATAAACCAAGATGTAAGGACCTAAGAGTAGATTTGCCTGCTGTTTCTAACTAATTCTTCAAGGCAATTAGGAGCAAATTGTTTTTATTTTTCTTCTCATCATCTTTTAAAAAAGATGATGAGAAGAAAAAAAATGATGTGTGAATCACACCAATTAAAATGTATTGTGTTCTGCCAGAAGGTTAGATTCTAATCATGAGATAATTTGTATGGATAATGATGCTTTCACAGAACATGGAGAAAATGTGGTGTTACTTTATTTTTTTGATCCATCAGGAGTTATATAGTGTATAATTTATATTAATGAAATGTTGCCTTTTGTTATGGCTATACAAATATCATGGTAAGGACATCTAAGAAGTCCAACTGTACATGCACGAGTACAAAGAACACGAAAATAAAATCATCCCCTTAGCTGGGAGTGTGGCTCAGTGGTATAGCGCCTACCTGCCTAGCACGCATGAAGCTCTGGGTTCAACCCAGAGCTGCCAAAAAAAAAAAAAAAAAAAAAAAAAAAAAAAAAAAAAAAAAAACCCCTTCACACATGGAATGATTATTCCCAGAACTGCCCACTTCAGCTTTCGGATGAGCTTCTGCTCAACCATTTGGCTTCTTGGCACAGAACGTATGCATAAAATTCTTCCACCTCCATGTAAGCGACTTATCTGGAACTATGCCCTGATAAATCACCCTTGCGATTCTTCCCCTTGACTTCCCCTGTCCCCTCATATAAAAGCCCCAGGTTCCTGTTTTTGAAACTCTGGGATAGCTGAACATAGGGCACAAAATCCTGCTAATTTTCTCTCCCAATTTAACAACAATGTGACTTTAACCCCTTGGCAATCAATGTTGGTCAGGATTTCCTGGCAGTAAACATTCAAGGACAGAGAAAGGAATCAGTGCCCCCATCATGCCAAACCAGTCCAGTTTGTTTTTAAATTCCTTCAGTATTCATCCTTTATTTCTTTTTGTACTTGGGATTGAACTCAGAGGTGCTCCACTACTGAGCCACATCCCCAGCCCTTTTCTCATTTCTGATTTTGACGCAGGGTCTTGCTAAGTTGACCAGGCTAGCCTTGAACTTACAATCCTCATGCCTCAGCTTCCCAGCAGCTGGGATCACAAGCCTGCACCACTGCTGGCTTCCTTTAGCATTCTGAAAAAAGTGATGAACTGGCAAATAATTCTGGGTATTGACATGCAAATGAACACCAGGTGCAACTTTGTTCTATTCTCTAGTTATATCTGATAATGTTATTTTAACTGCATTTTTGAAGTCTACATAGATTCCACTTCCCTGTGGACCTGTCAAATCGCAAGAGCGATTCTCAGGCTGATCCACCTTTCTTTGCATCCAATTCACCAATCTTAGATTGCAAATAGTCTACTTGCACATCCATTTCACATGGGACCTTCTTATCCTTAAACCAAATAAAAATGCAGTGGCTTGCTTAATTACAACTAGGACAGGGTCAGGGGTGGATCCAGGTTTTACAGGCTTTGAAATGTACACAACTGTTGAGACCTTCTCTGAGAAAAATAATACAAATGATGAGAACAAACTGGCTCAGGCCTTTCTCAGAGTAGTAGAAAGGACGCTGTACAAGGGGAATCTTTGAAATCTAAGTTTCATTGGCCTCATTAGGACTCTGCCTCTGGCCACTATGATGCTTGTACTTTCCACATATTGAAGAGATCAGAAAAAGGTGAGAATGGAATGCAGAAAGCTGCACTTGGACACAACATTCTTCCAAGAAAGCAAAATGGTTTCTGTAAGGGAAAAATCAATTTTCTTTGGTGAGATACATCAAATATATTTTGATCTACTCTGATTTTCAAAAAATGGCCTCACATATCAAAGTCATGATAGGATTAAGGGCAGTTTCATATAAATGATTAAACTTAAAGATCTATGGTATTCCTCCTCTATAGAACACAAAGATGATGGGGAAAATGGGCTCAATGAGGAAAACAATATAAAGTAAGATAATGTGTGTGTGTGTGGGGGGGGGATTATACCTATGGCTTCACATGTGCCAAGCACATCCACTCCCACTGAGCTATACCACAAGCCAAGTTTGTTTCTGAATAAAGAAATAGAACAGTAATTCAATTGCAACAGCATTTTAATGTATGGATTATAGGAGGGGCATATATGAAGTCTTCAAGTTTATAGCTACTTTTGAATAATAAAATGGCAAGCTAAAAGAGACGAATAAGAAAGATCAACTACTACAGCACAGGTTATTCTGGGTGATTTCTCTAATTTGTCAGCTGGACATTCGTGTAGTAAAAAACTCAATCCTCCAACAAACCATCACTTGGTAACCCCGTCAGAGTCAAAACTGGCTTGGAAAACTGTGAACCTCATCTCCTAGGGGCTCCCTGATACTTAGATTTCTCAAGAAGAACAATAAAATTTCAGATCCTATCTTCTTTGATTCCTTCTTCCTTTTTATACTTCTGACTGGTTCTTGTCACATTAGACACACTTCTTTATGAGCTACAGTGGGTGAATGTCAACCAGAAACACACTGGTTTCCATGACCTCTGTTTTGTTCCTGCCCTGTAGCTCCTGTTTTCCTCTCCTTGAGAATCATGGACTTCAGAACTAATGGGGTCTTCAGAAATCATCTGTACCATCATTCTCTAAGTATGAATACAATGAAGCCAAGAGACTTTCTAAAATCAAATAGTTCTTCATATCAAACCCTGATCTAGAACCAGCACTGCATCCCCTCTGCCGATTATTTTCCTTTTCCATTGCTTCCTACCTGACTTCACTCCCCCCCCCCCTTTTCAATAAAATCACTATTCTGAAATCAATTGGGGCTTTTAAACTGAAGCTCTCCTAGGCTGGAATCTTGAGGCAGTGTTTGAAAGCCTGTTTCCTAGAGGTGTTGGTGGAGTGCTATATGTGATAGTGGTTAAATCTGAAAGCCTGTCACATATTATTCTGTTTCCCCAAGTGGTTTAGAGATTTAAGTCAAACAAATGAAAACTTAAGAAGAATCATTCACACTCAAATGAACTAGCCCATAACCAGAGCTCTTAAAAAAATTATCGAATGCCAGCCAAACAGTTCCTCAGTGGATAAACAAGGACACTGGCCAACTAAGTCCCACCGTTGGAATCACACACACACACACACACACACACGCTTTCCTTCTTAACTACATAAAATATTATAATTACTGGTGGTGCTAGGGATGGTACCCAGGGCTTCACACAGGCTAGGCAAGCACTCTACTACTGAGCTACACCCCCAGCCTCAGAATTTTTATTTTTCACTTATTCTCTGAAAGAACGTTATTGGCTCAGATCTGTTATATCTTCAATTATTCCTGATGACCCTGGAAACAAAATAACTTATTGCTATTTGGGTATATGGATTAATGATCCCAGAAACCTAACTTCTCCAGCAGTCAAGGACACTACTCAGCTCTGCTCTTTATTTCTACTGGGGTTCCTAAACCTCTTTTTTAGGGCTCCCCTAATATCTTTCTTCTTAGGGAAGCAAATCTTAGCTCACTCAGGCTTTTCCAAAGATCAAGGGAAAAAGAAGTCATGCTCTATTTAGCTGTAAGTGTAGAATTTAAAAAGACAGATATCTTTCCAATTATTTGAGTCATAGATTTGATGGCCTTTATAAATTTTTGAGTGCACAAATTTAAGTGCTACAGAAGTGTTTTCACAGAGTTTACAATTCCATGTTGGTTTTACGATTCAGTAGTTTCACATTTCGCACACTAGTCACTATTCAGAATGACCATTTTTTCTGATGGCACCAGTTTGTTTTTGTAATTATAAGAACAGTGACTGCATATGTGCCCATCATAAACAATGTGATGCTTTGGAGCCCAAAGTCCAATATAGTACAAATAAAAAAGTTTTATTCCTTATTTGTAGATAGAGTGCAGCCAGGGCTTCACCATCTCACAGATAGGGAGTGAAAAGTTGGCAGGTGTACCAAGGGTTTTTCTATTTATTGTTTTATGACAAACCATGGCACTGAGAATGGTTTTTGAAAACCACTCTGTTTATTTTCATCAACAAACTTGGGATCATGTGACAATGAAACACCCAGTGTGGCTCCACCAGAGTAATAGTCAAACACAGGGAACTTCCAAAGTCCATTCAATTATCAAACTGTCTTCATGAAACAGAGCACTCTGGTTTTAGCATATGCTGTTTTCAGAGTTCAGTAGAATCTCTTCAAGAAGGGGCTGTGGCTGAGACAAAAGACAGAAAGGGAAGCAGGTAGTGGGGACAATCAGTCCCATCCTAGCTGAGGGGGTGAAAAGACCTATTCTTCCTAATATTTCTTCTTCAAGGTTTCCATCACCCGTATTTCCCTAGTTGAGTCTAGAATTCCCACCATTATTCTTTTAAGCAAACCTAACAATTGTAGAGGCACCTTATCCCAAAGATAAGATTTAATGTTGATAGCAGGAGAGGGGGAGCATTTAATCTATCTGTTTTGAAAGGTGCAAGTGGCCCCTGGGATTACGATATAGAAGGAGGAAGTTTAGCTGGGGAGGGGTAGAAGCCCTTGTTGGCCCAGAAGCAAATGCTGAGAGGGCAGTTGGCAGTCAGTAACAGGCAAGAGTTAAATTGAGCAGTAAGATAAATTTAAAGAATGGCCTCTTCAATCGAGTCACTTCCTTTTCTAAAGGTTCTGGGCAATTGGTCATCCACTAAGCTGAGCAGCCTCCCCCAAACTTGGCCTCACTAAGGCCAATGACATCAGTCCAGTCTCAAGCAGGGCGTCTATTGAGACCTAAAGTGCTCTACTGCACAGCCTCAGCCACTGTTCCCCATCCCCAGTCTCTCAAAAGTCCATGCTTCTGCAAAACTTTTCCTATCAATGCAAATCTCAACTTTCGGGAGTCTTGGCCAAGAGATAACACAACACCCCCTGAGATAGATGCTATCAAATGAATAACATGACCATGCTGATAAAGAACAAATCTCTAGTCTCATTGGAAATCACATTTTTTCCCCTCTCTTTCTTCCATATTCCTCTTTCAACTGTTTCTTTCCACTGGTGCTTAATTTGATTTTGCAAGATAAGGAGAAAATAGAGTGCCAAACAATTCTAGTTCGGTTCTGTGTATTCAGTAAATGGATTATTTTAATTTGGCCCAGTCTCTCTTTTTTTTCCAGATCCTAACTAATAATGTCCAGTTTGGTGAGCAAATATTGGGCTAGTGAGAAGTCCTTTGCTGAAAGTCCAGAATTTCAAAGGGCACAGGCAACAACAGCTTTTAATTTAATTAAGCAAATATAGTGAGTAAGTATTATGGACAAAGCACAGATAGATCCAGCAAAGGACAAAACTAGTTTCTGTATGGAAAAAAAATGATAAACTTTTGGCCTCTCAACTTGAGAAGCCTATAATCAAGTATTTTGTAGTCCTTTCCCTCAAAATATCTTAATAATTCTTTATTCCATAAAGAGCCTCCAATTATCTTATTTTTAACTCCAAGATTTAGAGCCAATGAATCAACTGGAATGAAGTTTTAAAGTGATTTATAATGACTTGGGAGCTATGTTCTTCAGAACAAAGATAACCATATATTAGCCACTAGTGGTATAAATGTAAATTCTTTATTATTACATGTTTCTTTCTTTTTTTTTTTTTAATTTCCAGGTACCTTTAAATTGATAGGATTTCCAACATGGACTGTAGGTGGGTGGGAAGAAGGTAAGGAACTACTGACTGTGAACTAAAAGGCCCTAGGCAAAGTTGTGAAGCAAAAGATTTGCTTTAGGGCTCACTCCCTTTCAGCAACCCCATCCCCAGTTCGGTCTCTCCCAGCCTCCTTTCCCCTTCCCTATGCATGCTCTTGGCAAGCTGTTGCAATAATAAATGCATGAGATTTTTTAAAAATTTGATGAACTGGATCCAGATATATTGTTAAGGTATCAACAACTTCTGCAAGTAGAAAACATGTCCTTATTGGCATGTGCCTCTATCCCACAGTTTCCTATTAGGTGACTCTACTGTTACTAAACCATCTAGCCAAATGGAAAACAACAACAACAAAACATATTGTGATAGTCATTAAAATATATTATAGGGTAATGAGATTTCCCCTAAAATATATCTCAGCATGCAAAAAGTTATACACATGTATCTAGTAGCTGCACAGCTCTCCAGGATGTGTTCACTTAAAAGATTGCATGCAGGGCTTTCAAGGGCTGGGATGGTGTTTTCTGCATGTACTCTGCAGCTCTTACTGCCCTAGGAACATTCTGCAGACCTTATCATCAAAGCCAGAGACTGTCTGTAAAACTGAGGTACAGAGACATGATCCAGGTCACACTGCCAACTTACAGCAGAATTGGGACCATAATCTGGGTACAGTTCCATTATGTTAATATAATTCATGTTGCTTTCTTAGCTTCCTATTAGGGAAGAGTTCTGCTTCTTGGAAAATTTGACTCAGTAACAATTATAACCCATTGTGAGTTTTCTAACTAGTGCTACTTGATGGGCACACAGATGTTTTAAGAATGAATTTGAGGACTGGGGGTGAAAGGGTGAAGCTTAGTGGTAGAGCACTTGCCTAACACGTGTGAGGCTGTGGGTTTAATCTCCAGCTCAGGGAAAGAAAAAAAAAATCTACTAGAGTAACCCAGGCAGCTCAGAGCATTGTGGAAGATAAAATTCACTGATGTAATAAAAGATAGAGCTGTTAGGTCCTCAGGAATAAACAATAAGTGCTACAGGTAAGAAAGGTTATATAACATCTGGAACGTATTTTTATGTCCCATGTTGAACTTTAAAAATGGTGACTGAGCCAGGCGTGGTGGTGCACACTTGTAATCACAGTACTTGGGAGGCTGAGACAGGAGGATCACACGTTGACAGCCAGCCTTAACAACTTAGCAAGACCCTCCACAACTTTGTGAGACCCTGTTTCAAAATAAAAAATAAAAAAATAGGGCTGGGTGTGTAGCTCAGAAGTAGAATGCTCCTGGGTTCAACCCCTAGTAACACACATACACACACACACACACACACACACATGATTGGTAGTTGTTTTCCCTGAAAGGTTAAAGAGTGGGATGGCTCTTCCCAATGGAAAGCAGAACTGCTTAACTGGCTCTTGCTGTGGCAAGTTATTTTCATGCTAAGAAGGGAGATGGAACCCAAAAGAAGGTGGTAGCAAGAAGAGGCTTTGGGGTCCTTCAATAAAGCCAAGATGACCTGTACAACATTCCTACACTATTCTCAAAGGCTTTATTACAACTTGGAGGACTTTTTCCTTTTTCAAAATAATGTTTACTTATCCTATCTGAAGACATTTCCTGTATTTCAGACCAGCCTATGATATGTTAACAGTCAACAGCTGAACAGTGTTCTGCATATGCATGTGTAACACGGTAAATCATTTACTCAAGGAAACGACCTCCCTACCCCACCCCAGACACCCGCCATGAAGACAGCAGAAGAGAACTAACTGATTTGTCTGTTGTCTTTCCTGTCAAGATCGCCCTCGCCTTGGCTTTGGTCAGCGGGAAGGACTTTATGTATGAGTCATACAAATGCTTTGCCAGGGCCCGGAGATCAGCAGACTCTGGGTTCAGCTGGTCGATATCACTGGAGATCTCCGCCAACAGCTTCTCCTTCTCGGCCTGTGGCATCCGCCCAAACCTGATGGCTATAGAGGAAGAGGAATGACAGGATGAATCACTGAATTACTACTGCTCCTAATGTGGGCTGTTCTCTCCCAGCCCCAGTTCTCACACAGTAAGAGCCCCTCCTCTCTTTACTAATCTCAAGTTCTGTTTTCTACCTACCACTTTGCTCATGTTTTAATTTCATGATAGGAACACAGATGATGAGTAAAAATTAAATTGTTCACTTCTTTAATTAAAAAAAAAAAAAACATAATGCATGATCCTGCCAGGAAAATCAAAGAGTTTGTTTAGCAAAGGAAAAAAATGTTTATTTAAACATGAAATAATTGAAAGCCAACTTCTAGTCATCCCTCAAGACCCAATTTACATGGTATTTTCTTTATGAGGCTTTCAAAAGCAGCTAATTATTCCTCCCCCATACTTTACTGATTCTTCCTATGTACTTCAATGACAGCAATTTTCACACAGCATTATAATTATTTACTTTACATGACTAAATTTATACCACTATAGAACAATATCATGAGAAGGCCAGAGACAGTGTCTTATTTATTGTTTTATCCTCAGCATCTGACATAAAGTCAGGCACCAGAATTATCTGGGTGTTTGATGAATTAAAGTAAAGAAGCCGGGTGTGGTGACCCATGCTTGTAATCCTAGTACTTGGGAGGCTGAGACAGAAGGATTACAGGTTCACAGCCAGCCCCAGCTACTTAGTGAGGCATTCCACAACTTAGTGAGACCCTGTTTCAAAATAAAGAATAAAAAATAGGGCTGGGGTGGGGCTCAGAGATAGAATGTCCCTGAGTTCAATTCTCATTTTCGGAAAAAAAACCAAACAAACACTAAAGTAAGGAACTGTGTAGAATTAAAAGTAGTACAAATAAACATAGGCTTTATTCTCAGGAATCTGTATGATTTAGTTTTTTAAGTTATAAAGAAATATGGATGCCAGGAGTGGTGGTGCACGTCTGTAATTCCAGTTCTTGGGAGGCTGAGACAGGAAGATCACAGATGCTAGCCACGGCAACTTAGTGAGACCCTGTTTCAAAATAGAAAAATAAAATAGGGCTGGGGGTGTAGATTGGAGGTAGAATGCCTCTAGATTAAACCCCCAGTACCAAAAAATTGTATATATACAATATATATGGATATATACATATATATTATTTATATGTGGGTATGGATAGTGGATAGTGCTTTATTTCATTCACTAGGCCAGAGAGGACTTTTACATTTAGTGGAGAGAAGCCATACTTACTCCCTTGACTCTTGAGAAGTACCACATAATGATGTTTGTCAAAAAGACAATATCCAACCGGGCGTGGTGCTTGTAATCCCAGCATTCGGGAGGCTGAGACCGAGGATCCTGGTTCGCAGCCAGCCTCAGCTACCTAGTGAGGCACTCCGCAACTTAGTGAGACTCGGTTTCAAAATAAATAATTAAAAATAGGGCTGGGGGTATAGCTTGGAGGTAGAATGCCCCTGAGTTCAACCCCCAGTACCACAAAAAAAAAAAAAAAAAAAAAAAAAAAAAAAAAAAAAGACAATATCCTTAATGTGTGGCTTCTTGTGGGGTGAGGAAGTGTGAAAGCAGAAAAAGAAGAAAAGAAAGAAAGAAGAACACTTATGAGGTTAGTAAGGCCTAAGTTGGGGGTGGAGCTGCAGCTCAGTAGTATGGTCCTTGTTTAGCATGCATGATGTCCTGGGTTCTATCCTTAGCACTGAAAACAAACAAACCAAAAAAAAAAAAAAAAAAAAGAAGGAAGGGAGGGAAAGAGGAAGGGAGAAAGGGAGATTGTGGTATGAAACTTGAGAAAAATCAGTTATCATATATAAAATAGAAGTGGCTAGCACCAACTACCATCTGTTTAGTTATTTCATAGACCACGCAATTCCATCCCTTTACTAGATGAGTATTACTAAGTGACTATCATGTGTCAGACATTGTTCTAAGCTCTGATTAGATTTTTACATGTAAGAAATTAAAAAAAAACATAGACATTTACATGCCTAAGAAAGCATTTGCCCAACCTCTAGTGGGTAATCAATCAGTTAACAGTTAAAGACCGCTGCTTATTACATTCAAAGTCCTGCTTTCTCATACCTAACAAAAATGAGCACAAGTAACTTTAAAAATCATTATAAAATTAGGAGATATTAAAGAAAAATCCTCCTGCTATAATCTAAATAAAATATAAGTTGAAGTTTCCCCAAAAGGTAAAATCTTATGAACAAATGACCTGTATTGTTAAATGACCATGCTATACATTAGGTTTACCTATCAGTGCAATTTAGCATTTTTACACACCTGAGGTTCAGAAAAGGGATGAAAATCACATCCCATTTGGTGGGACTAGATTTGTATACAACATATAGAAATCTGAAATTGTTAAGAAAATTAAAAATTTTCATTTATATTCTTTTTTGCAGTACTGGGGTTGAAACCCATGGGTACACTATCACTGAGCTACATCCCAGTTTTCTCCTCTCTCTCTCTCTCTTTTTTTTTTTTTTTGTACTAAGGATTGAGCCCAGGGGCATTCTACCTCCAAGCTACGCTCCAGCCCTATTTTACTTTTATTTCTGATGGATTTCCTTGATTCTTTTCTTTTCCCTCTCAGTTATCCTTTTTATGGTTTTCGGTGGCTTAGTTTTTAGTAATATAGATCTAATCACTCCCTTGCTTTTTGGGGAACAATGTGATATCCTAGAAAGTTATAAACCATGCAGAAGTAGAAAAACAAGGAATCAGAAAAGTCTTATGGAAAAGAAGACCTTTGAATTGGGTTTTGAATATCAAGTAGGTTTTTTGGTGG
>PVLC010047451.1:0-11085 GCA_004027655.1 Graphiurus murinus
ACACAATCATAACAAGGTCACTCACTGAAGTGAACCTTAGGGGGAGGGAGGGGGAGGGAACGGGAATGGGGAGGGAATCGGGGAAGGGGTCAAATGAGAATTGTGTGCAAATATGTTGTTAACAATTTGTACTTAACAAAGATGTACGCTATATTGCACGAATTACTACAATAAAAATTAAAAAATTAAAAAAAAAATCATTTCTTGGTAAACTCCAGGAGAACCTCAAGGTCTTGAAGTTAAGATGGAAGCCTCCAGAGAGACTTTCTGATAGGATGCATAAGCTCCTCGAACAAATATTTGTAGCTCTTACGGCCTGAAAGTGGAGAATGGAAACCCAATCAATAAGCAGAAAATAAATGAGAATTAAGCACCGTTAGTTACCATCCAAGCACTATCCGGAGAGGTAGAAACCTTAGTGAACATTCATCAGCAACCTGGCCCCAGTGCTGAGCTCTTAGTCATTTGGTTTGCCTACCAATCTCCTTTTTTGATTCTGTGCTCTCTAAACAACTTGCTGGTTCAGATATTTCTCTCTTGTTATGTCAACTTATTGAGGAAAAAATGCACAGACCCTATAAGCACAGCTACTTCAATCTATGTGAAAATTATATTTCCATAAATGAATAAATAAATAAATAGCTTTCTGCTAACACATCATATTTGACTATACCATTAATAAGAGCCTGACATTGAGAGATAGATCCAAACCTCCACACAGATTCACCAAAGTAATAAATGACCCTGTGAGGCCCACTGGGAGCTATCTGGCCTGCTACATTTTGCTCAATGGATGCAAGGTACTTTAGCTTTTAATACTCCTGGCATTTCAATCTAATAAGTGCTGAGTCTTCATTTTCCATCTTTAAAATGAGGATAATAATCTTCATATGCCTATATCATCTCACTAGTTCTTGGCTTGGAAAACTGTCAAACCAACAGTCATCCATATCCTACTCTGGTCCTAGGCCCTCCACATTGTGGCTGGAAGAGTCTGCTTCCCACAGTGACAGAGAATATTCTAGATACTTCTAGATAAATGCTTTCCTAGCTCCCCTTGAAGTAGGCACATGGGGATGTTACTCAGTCCTGGTTGGCAAAACCACACAGGTAAGTTCTGGAAAGTTTTCCTCCCTGAAACACACACACACACACACACACACACACACACACACACACACTTGAAGTGCTTCAAAACTGTCCTTTTCTGTTTTTGAAGCTGTTGCTTGGAAACATGATGCCACAGGCTGTAACAGCCTTCTTAGAACCACATGCAGGCAAGGCTGAGGACAGAACCTGGTGAACGTGAGCTGTGCATGGCAAGGTGGGTAGATGACTGTTGTGGAATGGATGCTTGTGACCCCCCCCCCTCCAAAAAAAAATTATGTTATAGCCCTGGTCCCAATGCAATGGTATGTGGAGGTGAGTCCTTTGGAAAATAATTAGGAGGTGAAGATAAAGTCTACATGTGTGGGATTGGCAAGCCCAAAAGAAGAGGCCATAGAACTCACCGGCTCTCATTCTGCCACGTGAGGTTACAAGGCTGCTGTAACCTGGAAGAGAGTGCTCACTGGAGCCCAACCATGCTGGTGTCCTAGGCTTGGGCTCCCAGCCTCCAGAAATGCAAGAAAAAAATGTCTGTGGATTATAAGCCATCAGTCTACACTACTTTGTTATGGTTGCCTAAACCAGCCACACCAGTGACATCTCACCATGCGGTGTCATCAAAGCCAAAGCTGTCCTGCTCTAGACCTCCACGCATAGGTCAAAAAAAAAAAAAAAAAAAAAAAGGCCCATCTGCTTACACTTCTAGAAGGCTCTTCCATCACTTTCAGGTAAGAGTCTCCTGTCAGTATAATGGTCTTCTCCAGAGATATTAAGAAGATCCCAAATGTCTTCATAAAATTCTTGATAATATCTAGATAAAATGCAAGATATAAATGAAATTACTCAAATGAGCAATTTGGGATCTCTTGAAAAGTGCTATGACTTCTGTGACTAGTACAAATTTAACTATTATTACGTTCACTTGTCAATTTATTTTAGGGGGAGAATGCAAACGATGGTAAATCATACTTTTATTTTTAGATTGCACATAAATAATGAAAAGATTATAACTGTGACTTTTAAGAATATGGGTCTTAGCAGGTGCAGAAATAATTATAATTGGGCATGTAAATATGATGGGTTATAAATAAAGGGGACACTGCCTGTGCATGCTGTGTTCCTTCTAAAAGTTTGAAAATAAAATATTGATAAGGGAAGTTTCTTTGGGGGGAAGTGGCAAATGGAAGAGATGAAGAAGAATTCTAGTTCTATTTTATATACTTTTACTAGGCATTCAAGTTATATATCATAGTGAGATTCAAAGTGACACAAATATACATGCACACATCAGTTGGTGTCTAGCTTTTGATGTACATGCACAATTCCCACAACCCTAGAATCACACCGTCCCTTCTTAAAACCTTGGCAATGACATAGACAAAAGTTCAATTCTAGTAGCTACCTAACATATTACCCAAGTGGTGGATCACACATATGCACACCACACACACACACACACACACACACACACACACACACACACACAGTAAGCTCACAGCTAAAACAACCAGATACTTGTAAAGTATAATTGCTTCAGTAGAAAGAATTCAAACTGTACAGTGTACATTTTGTAAACAAAAAATATTTGAAAAGATTGAAATTTTATAATATTGACAATTTTCACTTAAGATATAAAGGAAGAAAGGAATAATCTGAAGGAAAAATTCAAAATTACATTTAAAAAGGGGATTAATTAGAAATGTAAGCAATGAAAAATAGAGCTATTGAAATAAATCCCACAATAAACTGGATAAATAGATGATAGAAATGAGAGTATTGAACATCAAATCAAAGTATTCTTTCAGAAAGAATCAGGTAAAAATAAACCGAAAGTTAAAGGAAGAGTTAAAGAGAAGGAGGATAAAAGTAGAAGGCCAAATATCCAGACAATTAAAATCCCAGTAGGAGAAAAAAATAAAGAGTAAATTATGAAATGATGAAAATAATTTTCATAAAATTAAGGATGAGAAACTGACTGAAAGAATTTATAGAGAAAGAGGATGGAAAAGGAAAACTCTAAACCTATGTACATTAGAGTAACCATGAAGAAATTGAAAGATACATTCTAAATGCTTCAAGAGAACAGGTCAACTACATAAAATCAGCAGCAATAGAACTGGAGTTACGAAGAACAAGTCCCTCATCCATTTCTTTCTTTTTTTTCAGAAAGAAAGAAAGAAAGAAAGAAAGAAAGAAAGAAAGAAAGAAAGAAAGAAAAAAGGACCTCAGTCCTATAACCACAAGGAATTAGATTCTACTGACAACCTAGATGAGCTTGGAAATGGATTTTTCCCTGGAGCTTCCAGAGAAGAACTCAGCCCACCCAGATCTTGCTTTCAGCCATGTGAGACCACAAGTTGAAGAAGACCCAGGCATCTAAGCAAGACTCCCATTCCACCGAAACAGATAAAAAAAGCTTGTGCTACTTTAGGCTGCTAGATTTGATGTAGGATAGAAAAAATAAGTAGGCAGGAAGGAGACAAATGGGAAGGAAAAGCAAAAATATCACTTTAATATAAACACCTGGAACTGAAGTGCGGCAGCCTCCATTCCACCTTTGGAAGTTCCTTAGGCCCTGCCCGCCACCTAGGAGCCTGCGCCTAAAAGGACACCGGAAACTCACAGCCAAGGTTTGGAAGTTCCTTAGGCCCTGCCCCCCACCTAAGAGTCAGGGGCCAAGGACACCGGAAATTTACAGCCAAGGGCAGACCCATCTTGAAATCTGAGGAAGGGGAGGGCCCAGCTTGGACCACCTACCTATCGTCCACCTATACCTGAAGAAGGAGGAGGTTCAGACTTCTTTTGTGCCCATCCTTCCTAAAAGCCTATAAAGGAAGGAGTTAACCACGCCTTGCTCTCTTGGGACCTGGGACGTGCATCTGGACAGGAAGATGTCCGCTCACCTGTTTTTCTCCCCCTTCCCTTATTTCCCTACATAAATTCCTACTTTTTGTTCCTAAATGGCACGTGTTAAAATTCTTTTCATCACGGAGGCCAAGGACCCACGAGTGGGACCGGGTTATCCCACAACGGATTTATGGTAAATTGTTACATAGCAATAAAAATGAATGCAGGAGTCTCACCTTGTTAATACTATATTGAAAAGAACTAGAGTATTCAAATAAGGGAAAAAATCCAGGAACTATTCTAAGATTAGGACAAATCTAGAAGAGTATACTTTTATTTGACTAATAAATTTGAAGAGCTTCTAAATAAGATATTAGCCATTTTATTCCATATATATGTATATAAGTAAACCATATATATTCCATATATGCATATATATGTATGTATATGTATATATATATGTGTATATATATATATGTAATACATATAATGGTTATATATACTGGTTAATTATAGTTACCTTTTAGGCATAGCAAATTACCCCAAAACTTACTGGAATTTAAAAAAATGGAACCACTTTATTTGGTTCAAGATTTTATGGGTCAGGAATATGGGGAGGACCAAGGAGAGCAGGATCTCATTTGGTCACAGTTACATGTTGGCTGGGACCAATATCTTTTCCTGGTAGAAATGCTAAACTTTAGCTTGGCCATGCATTAAGAATTACAGGAATTTGAGCTGGGCATGGTGGCACATGCTTGTAATCCCAGCATTTGGGAGGCTGAGACCGGAGGATCCAGTTCACGGCCAGCCTCAGCTACCTAGTGAGGCACTCCACAGCTTAGTGAGACCTGGTTTCAAAATAAAGAATAAAAAATAGGGCTGGGGGTATAGCTCGGGGGTAGAATGCCCCTGAGTTCAATCCCCAGTACGGCAAAAAAAAAAAAAAAAAAAAAAAAAGAATTACAGGAATTTAAAATGGCCCAATTAAAGAGTCTTTAAAGACAATTGTCTTGACTAGGACTCAAAAATTCTATGTAGAGGTCAAAGCTGAGAAATAACTCTATTGTTCTAGCTGTTTTCCCCTAGTACTTGAGCAGGTTGGGAGCCCCAAAGCATCACAATCCACAGTTGCATCTGATAAAGTTCCACACTCGTTTTTATTACTACCAATTACACTGATTATATGTCAAGCATTGTGTCCAATCTTAGTTATGAAGATGAATAAGATAGGATTTCTACCCTAGAGGAGCACCTAACCTCAGGGCAGAGACAATGATATAAAGAGCTGATCATGATTACACTAGTTCTATAACAATGTCCAAACATTGTGGGAACACAGAGGGAGCTCAACTAAAAGTACCCAGGAAATAGCCCTGCTTCAGGCAATAATAGAATGCTCCTTTTGCATTATACATTGAAATGGGACTCTTCCAATGGCAAAAGGTATGGTAATTTAGAGAATGCATTGCAGTATGTCATAACAATGGGACAGAAACTGTCAACATTGTTTATGGTAAAGGAAAATAGTTTTTTGCCAGTTCAATAGAATCCATGAGGAAAATTAACCAGCTTTTTTTTTTTTTAATGCTGGAGGTTGTACCCAGAGGTATCCTACCTCCAAGCTACACACCAGCCTTATATTATTTTTTATTTTGAAAAAAGGGTCTCTAAGTTGCTGAGGCTGACCTGGAATCTGTGATTCTCTTGTCTTAGCCTTCCAAGCACTGGCATTGGAGGTGTGCACTACCATTCTGGGCTTGTTGCTACTTTTCCTTGTTATGGTTTAGTTTTGTTAATTAAAAACTTGTTTTCTAAAACCTTTCTTTCCTAAGACTAAAGAGACATGTAATTTTGTCTTCACAAATAATATATACTTTTTAATTTAAAATTCATTTTGACTATAGTTTGTGATTACCTACCATTTGTGACACTGATAAAGTACTGTGGAATTGATCAAGTGAAAAAAAAAAAAGCACTGTTTCTGACCTAATGAGGCTTATAGTCTGGCATGAGAGATTATTGCCCCCAAATGGTATATCGGGTAAAATAAAATGAATGCCATCAACACCATATGGAAACTGAGGTAAATGTGCTTTGAGTTTTGAGCTTAATGTTTATGGTTTATTGTTTTGGGTTGCTTCCTGAAGCTTCTACAATGAACAGTAACTTCAGGTTTAGAGTTTAGCATTTTATAACTTTGTCTTTAGAATTTTAGACCTGAAAGTGACTCTAGATGGGGACTCTGAAGGTCAGAGGAGTGTGCTGGTCTGTCCATGGGCATGTGAATAAGCTACAGGATTCTTGCACAGGGTTTCACAATGTTTTATTATCTACACCAGGAACTGCAAAACTTGTGGCCTGTTGCTAAATGGGCTCCCCCATGTCTTAGCATTATTTTTAGCTATTTCAATATTTCAAAACAATTTCTAGTAGGAAATGCTTACTTAAGTTTGCCATATCTGTACTTGCCATGTACATGCCTGTCATGTGGCAATTTTACATGCCTAAGACATATTACATCCCCTTTGGTATGTGCCACATACTACACAAAATGCAGTCTTGTAGTGCCCAGAATCAGTTATATTCTTTTTAGTTTGTGAGTCTCTGAACTCACAGCTCCCACTTCCTGAGATAAATTTCTCCATCTTTTCTTTTTAAAAATTGACTCTAATTAATCTCGACTCAGCTAAGGAGCCACTTCCTAGGATGTTGGGTCAGACTGATTTTTTTATGTCATATCTTCTATTTTAAGTATCGTGAGTTTACTTCCATTAAAATGTGTTTAAGTCTATATTGTAAGAAACCTTTTGCTTCTGAAGAAATTGAGGGCAGGTATTATCTCTTCATTTTGGAATCTCTAGGGCCATACAATATCTCAGGCACATGAAAAGACTTCAGTAAATGTTCATTGAAAGAATAGTATTTTGTTAAGTGGTGCACAGATGATAAAATTAGCATAGGAGCTCAATATTTATGTATTGTATCTTTCTGAGGAAAGTATATCAACATAAACCTGTTGTTTGAACTGATGTAACATTATATGTTAGGGAAAAGTATTATAAACTTAAATTCATATGCATAGTCAACATCATATTCAAAACTGGGACACAAATACATTTCAAAACATTTGAGCATCTCAAAAGAACATTCTGGGGGGAGGGAATGGTGTGGAAATTGGGGAAGGGCTAAATGAATGATATGTGCAGGTATGCCTCTACCAACTTGTACCTCATTAAGATGTATGATTACAATGCACCAATAAAAATAAATAAATAAAATAAATTTAAGGGGGGAAGACCCTACAAGTAAAAAAAAAAACAGAAAAATTTTGAAAGTATGATGATAAAATTCACTCCAAAAAGAATGAAAATATTCAAGAGTGAAGAGCAAGGAATTTAGTAAAATTTATAGTGAAGACCAATTAATACATGATAATAAAACTACAAAGGGTCAGGAAGATATTACACAGTGGTTGCTAAAAAAAGTACAGGCACAGAGATTCACTGGTATTTTTAACAGATCCTGGGAGTTGAGAATGATGGAGGAAGGGAGAAGTAACATTGTTCCAAAAGTCTTTTATTGTAGCAAGCTGTGTTTGAGTAGTTCTGGATGTTAACAGAAAGATATGATCAAAATGTGTGAGTTAAATTTTAGCTGTACCTTTTTTACTTCCATGTAGGATGTAGATAATTCCATGAGAACATCATTATCATTATTAGAATGCAAAGAGACTGGAATACTGACAGAAACAAGAACCCTATCACTTAAGGCCATCTGGGACCACAAAGCTGTGTAATAAGTCAAATGCAGAAAAAAACTACAAGCCCTGCTCAGAAAGAAGAGACCTACAGCCAGTTTCATCCTTGGTGGAGCAGAGAGAGGAAAGGGGAGCTCCCATAGACATAGATGAAAAGAAACAAACTTTGGTGAGTTTTTAGGGTCCAATGTGGGCTGGCATGGTACTTTTGAATGGCTGGAAGCTTCAATCACAAGGGAAATATGTAGCCACCTGTTAAATCTTTTCCAGGCCTCCACCACTGGCCATGGCAAGAATAAGTGCAGAAGTCAGGAATGGTGGTACTCAGGTGTAATCTCAGCACTTGGGAGGCTGAGACAGGAGGATCACATGTTCAAAGACCAGCCTCAGCAATATATATATATATATATATATATATATATAGTTTTGAAACATGGTCTTGTAACTCAGAGATAAAGTGACCCTGGGTTCAATTCCCAGTACCAAAAATAAAATAATAAAATAAGCACAGAGAAAGAGGACTGCAATAGATCTGGACTACTGAGGAAGAGGTGTCAGAGGTTGCTTATTACCAGGGTAAGAAGAAGAGAGGTGAACAAGACAATCATGGGGAGCTTTCTCTAGTTTGAGGGCAGGGCAGAAGCCCTGGAAGAAACTCCAGGAGTCCTCTGGACCTCAGGCTAAATACAGGAGAGTGGCTTCTACAGCTATAAGAGCTTTTGGAAATCTGAGAGAGACCCTTCCCTAGGTGCAGTTTTGTGGGGACTGCTGAAAGCACAGAGTAAAAACAAAATGGCAGAGATCAATCCTCTGGACTCCAGATCTCAGTCCCTGCTGATAGGAGGGTTCTCACCCAGCTGTCAAATAATTTCCAGCCTCGGATACAAGGCATCAATTAGAAACAGCAGCATGCTTTATGCTCACCTCAAATCCATCTCAGCAGCCTGGAAGAGAGGAGGTATGCTTCTCTAGGAATAAATGTTTTCTACTCAATCTCTATTGCTGATTTATTCAATGTCCAACATAACATCTAAAAATTTACAAGTTGTTTGAAAGTTATGAAACTAAATAACTCATAGGACAAAGAAAATATCACAGAAGAAATTAGAATGTTGTTTGAATTATTTGATAATGGAAGTGATGCATATCAAAGCATTTGGGAAACAACAGAGTCTAGGGTGGTGGTGCACACCTATAATCCCAGGAGGGATTATAGGAGGCAGGAGGATGGCAGGTTCAAGGCCAGTCTGAGCAATTTAGTAGGCCCTTCACAACTTAGTGAGAACTTGTTTCAAAATAAAATAATGCTGAGGGTATATGAGGGTGTATCTCAGAGGTAGAAGGTTTGGGTTCAATCTACAGTAAAACACACACACACACACACACACACACACACACATACACGTACACATATGGGATATAATAAAAATGTGTCCTTTGAGGAAAATTGTGAATTTTTCTGTCTATAATACAAAAGGGAAAAGGTATAAGACTCATGCCCTAAGACACTAGCTTAAGAATATCCAAAAAAGAAAGCAAATTAGAGCCCAAGTAAGAAGAAAATAAATAACAAAAATCATATCATAAATCAGTGGAATATAACATACAAAAATGGAAAATCAATAATACAGCATCAGTAAAAGTTGATCAAATCATCAAAATAGGTTTATTGAAAATATTAAGGAAATTGTTAAATCTGTAGCAAGTCCAACCAAGAAAGACACAAATTATGAAGAATTTTTTAAAAAGAATACTGCATACTAATGCTTACAAAAACTTACAAGTTATTAAGTGGTTATTGAGGATAACTTTATGACAAAAAAATGACAATTTAGATAAAAGAAAAAATTCTTCAGAAAGAAATGTCCTTCTAAAATCAGCACAGGAGAAAATAGATAATTGTCAATGCATTGTGTCTGTTAAAGTAATTCAATTCTTAATTTAACAACTCACTCTGAAGAAATCTCTAGAGACAAATGTCTTCACTAGTAAATTCTTTTACACAATAAAGAAAGAAATAACACTAATAGTACAAAAAAATCCTTCCAAAAACAAAGGAGGAGAGACCATTTCCCAGCTCACACTAAAGCCAGCAGAGCATTAATATCTCAGCCAGAGAAGGTTATTATAAGAAAACAAAAATTACAGATCAATATCCCTCTCAAATTAAATGCAAAGAATTCTTAATAGCATATTAAGAAATAAATTTTACACACATGCACACATACAAGATAAATGGACAAAATGTGGTTTATACAAAAAAGTTGAATTAATATTCAAATGGAATGAATTTAATTGCTATATTATAGACTGACCATTTATCAACTGATGGAGAGTTGAGTTGTTTCCACTTTTAGGGAAAATTATAATAATGCTGCTATAAGCATCCATATACAAGCTTTAGAGTAGATGTGTTTTTCATTTCTTTTAGATATACATCTAAGAGTGGAATTGCTAGGCCACATGATGTTATGGGTTGACTTGTGTGCCTCCCTGCCAAGGAGATGTGTTGGAGTCCTTACTCCCAAGACTTCAGAATGTGACCCCATTCAGGATAGATGGTCTTTACAGAGAGAACCAAGTTCAGATGAGACCATTACGTTAGGCTGGAATCCAATACGACTGGTATGCTTATAGAGAGGGGAAATTTGGACACTGAGACAAAAATAGAAGAAAGGAGATGTAAAGAAATAGGGACATTACCTCAGTCTTTACTGACTAATAGGATACAAACCAGTGCCCAGTTTCTACCTTGTCCACGTCTTCCTCTTTCATAAGTGGATGGGATTATTATTTTTTTTTAGCATGGATTTTTATACATTTCTTGGGTACAACAGGGTTAATTATACATTTTTGTTGGGTACAAGCTAGTACAGGTAAAGATATCCATGCACATATTTCTCATTAACCCTTCCCCAATTCCCACCCACCCTCCCCCTATCTCCTGGTCAGTTTAGTGATTGACTTAGATGTGATCTTGTAAGTACATCATGCTCATTAGGGTGTCCCCCCTCCTCCCATTACCTTCCATTAAGTCAAATTTTTTGTTCACCTAAGAATTCTCCTTCACCTGGAGTCCCTCTTATGTTGCATTTTCTCCCTAGCTTACACATATTAGGGAGAGCATTTGATTTTTAACTTTTAGTGACTGACTAATCTCACTTAACATAACGTTTTCCAGTTCCCTCCATTTCCTTGCAAATAACATGATTTTGTTCTTCTTTATGGCTGAGTAAAATTCCATTGTGTGCATATCCCATAGTTTTGTAATCCATTCATCTGTTGTTGGACATCTTGGCTGGTTCCATAGTTTGGCAATTGTAAACTGTGCAGCTATAAACATAGATACACATGCATTGGTCTGATAGTTT
>PVLC010047452.1:0-11085 GCA_004027655.1 Graphiurus murinus
TTTTTTTGCGGTACTGGGGACTGAACTCATGGGCATTCTACCTCCGAGCTGCACCCCCAGCCCTATTTTTTGTTCTTTATTTTGAAACCGAGTCTCACTAAGTTGCGGAGTGCCTCACTAGGTAGCTGAGGCTGGCCGCGAACCCGGATCCTCCGGTCTCAGCCTCCCGAATGCTGGGATTACAAGCGTGCGCCACCACGCCCGGCTGATTCAACTCTTTGCAATAAGAGTAATTTTTATAATCTTCAATAGACCTACTATCATTGTTCCTTCTCCCTCCAGGCCTGGGAAATTTTTCACCTCGGAAGGAGTAACGTTTTGCAAAGCACAACTAAACAGGAGAGAGGCAGTAGCAGAGCCTGGGATGGACACCTCCTACTGTGTCCAACTTGACCTTTACTTCAAGTCTATTCAATATGCCTCATACCCAAAAATTGAGCACAGGATCCTTCGTTTGTGTTCACGCCAACTGCTTGAGATTCTCCTTATGGATTCTCCACATGCTTCCATTGTGCCCAACTTCTCAGCTTCAGTTCTGTCTCTACTCAATGCCCTTAGAATTTGGTTGCTAGCATTGGTCTCCTGGGATCCTAATTCTTGAGAATGCTACTTTGAACTCACCCTTCAAAGGACAAAGCAATGTATAAGTATCAAAGGGAAGATACATTTTCTGCCCCTAAGGGATAAACTTTAAGTCTAATATGATGGGGAGAAGAAAAAATTAACTATATCATCCTCCCTACAAATATTCACTGAACATCTGCTTATTCTATCTATAAGACATTATACAAAGCAAAATAGGGTAATTAGAACTGTCTCTGCCTTGGAGAAGCTAATAATACAGTTTTTTTTTAAAAAAAGGAACATATGTATCTCATATCTTCACACAGGGGAAATGTCTAAAGTGATATGGCAGTCTACAGAAGAGATGTGGAACTAAAAAAAAAATTAGCAATTGGTCTGAACCTTGAAGAATATAGAGAATCTGTACTTACAAAAAGTAAAACATGAAAGTAAAAGATGTAGCAAATGCCTGAGAATGTCCAGCTAACATATAGTCCCTGCATAGTCCTTTCAAACCCACAGTAGACATCACTAGCTAATCATTGCAATTTCTCTTCCTAAACTCATTCTGGCCCTCAGAATACTTCTCAACACAAGTCTCCTCATTATCACAACCAATCAATCAGAATAGTCACATAAGATGGTATCTACTTTCCCTGACAAAAGACATAACAGAAAAATAAAGAAACATGAAAAGCTGGACATGGTGGTACACAACTGTAATCCCAGTACTTAGGAGGCTGAGATGGCAACTTAGATTTTCAACAACTTAGTGAGACCCTGTTTCAAAATAAAATAGGGGTAGGGGTGTAGCTCAGAGGAAGAACACCTCTGGGTTCAATCCCTAGTACCACAAAAGAAATAAAGAAATATGAGAAAGTAAGCAACACAGTCTGGCAGGAGCTTAGAAAACCTACAAATAACTAATGGGATGCAAATATAGACATTTGTGTTAAAGCCAGATCATATAGTAACCTGAATGGCAGTATTAACAAATTTGGATTCTTTCCTATTCTCTACTGTTTAGCAAACAAAGCTCAATGTTAAATATTTGTGTGTATATGTTTATGTGTGCACCTTCATGCATATGTGCACATGCCCATGCATGTGAGTGAAAAGAAAAGGTCCCACTTTATAACTCCCTCCACCAAGGGATAGAACTAGAGCTGAGGAAAGCA
This sequence comes from Graphiurus murinus, assembly GCA_004027655.1. NCBI lineage: Eukaryota > Metazoa > Chordata > Mammalia > Rodentia > Gliridae > Graphiurus > Graphiurus murinus. The sequence continues at coordinate 1,743 of PVLC010047452.1, forward strand.
TGCAGCAGAGATTGACAAGGCAGAGATGGAATAAAGAAAAAACAATTTTAGGTGCTAGTGATAGTTTGCCTTGTTGATAGGGTTGGTTGTGGATTTGGAGCAGGAATTAAGGAAAGCAGAAGGGAGCTGATGGGCTGGGAGAAGAACGAGGCATTGAGGCATTGAGGGACCAGAACAAAAAAGGTAGGGTGCAGGTTCATTAACAGTGAGAGAGGGGGAAATGAAATGATGAGCAGGTAAGAGAAATTCAAAGCTTGCAATTTTGAAGCTGGAACATTAGTTCCCAGAGAGGGAGTGTTTAAAAGTGCCAGAAGTGGAATAAGGATGAATATTATTCAAGTTAAGAATATTAAACAGCTGTGAGGTCAGTGCGGAAAGGATCATTAACGTGAATGCTGATGTCTGATGACAATTTTGAGGGGTGAAATAGAGAGTAAGAATGGTAATATTGAAGAGTTTGAGAGTCTTAGAGGCCCGTGGGAAACAGCAGTATGGATGAGAAAGGCTGGAGCACCATTATCCTCCAATTTGCAGAGGGAAGGAGGGTTCTGAGACAGGGTGCTGAAGCAGTCTTGCAAAACAGACGTGTGCTCACACCTCCTCCTGGCACTAAAATGAAGGATAGGGGAATAAAGATGACAATTAGGGGAGCACGTAAGGAGAAAGTTATGCTATTGTTATGGTCAAAAGATACAAGGAAGATAAAGAAAAATATAAGGGAGTAGGGGAGTTTAGCCATGTCATACCTACAAAAGTTAACAAGCATTCTAAATGGGCATTCTAAGCTCCCATGAGTCCCGATATCTCCTAAACTTAATGCGGTTTCCATATTTCACCCACTATTTTCTTCTTCTTCTTGTTGTTGTTGTTGTTTTGTTTGGTTTTGGTTTTTTTGCTGGTGCTAAAGATCAAATGCAGGGCTTCACACATACTAGGTAATCCCTCTACCACTAAGCTATATCCCCCAGCCCTTTACCACCACCATTTGAATATATATATGTGTTATGATTTGAATCTGGAACATCCCCCAAAAGGCTCCTGTGTTAGGTAATGCAGCAATGTTCAGAGATGAAAAGATCAGATCCTGCAGGCTCTGACCTCAGCAGTAGATTAATCTATTCAGTGGATTAATAATTTGAATGAACTACTGGAAGGTGCTAAAACTATAGACAGTTGGGGCGTGGCTGGAAGAAGTATATCGCTAGGGGTATGGCCTTGGGGATAATATCTGTCCCTTGCCCATTCCTGTCTGTCCATCTATCTGATTGTTCTCTCTTTCTCTCTCCCTCCCTCTCCCTCTCCCTCTCCCCCTCTTAGCTGCCCACGTTTGAGCAGCTTTCCTCTACAATACCTTTCCACCATTATTATCTGCCTCACCTCAGTTTCAGAGCTAACAATCAACTGAATCCTCTGAAACCATCAGCCAAAATAATTTTTTTTCTCCTCCAAATTATTCTTTTTAGGTACTTTGGTTACTGTGATGAAAAGCCGACTAATACAATAGACTATAACATTCTGAGCAGTTTTACCCGGGAGAAGAATGAAGAGGAGGAAGATCTTTCCCATGGGCCTCTAATAACACTAGATAATGCACTTAGCAACAGATCACATATTTTCAATCAATTGCAAGGTTCATAGTTTTTTAAAACAACACCATTTCTACAACAAGTATTTAGAGAAAAAACCTAGCCTTAATGTTTCTTACAAACTAAACACATTTTTATCATTTGACCCAGCAACTACCCTCTTTGGTATCACCCAAATTAGTTGATATAGATATAGATATAGATATAGAAATAAATATCCATATCCAATCCATATCCAAGCCAGGTGCGGTAGCACATGTACTTGGGAGGTTGAGACAGGGGATCTATTTGCATTTTGATCAACCAGAAAAGTTTTGCAAAATCTCTATAGATGAAGTGCCTTACTGACCGGACATAAGGAAAGTAATTTGGATATAAAAGAGCTTCCTGGGAAGGAGAACCAAACTATCTCTAATTCTTCTCAGTTTTAAGCTCTGCTTCAGAAATGCTGCCAAGTTTCAGAGTGAAATAAGATTTCCCTTTCTCTCTATCCAACTATTTCATTTAACCTTCTTAAGATACAGTCTTTCCTTAGAAATCCAGAGTCCTTTGTATTTAGAGATGACCTTGCATTTTCTGCCATAATACTTTGTACACAAGAGAACAGTCTTGCACTGCTAGGTTTTAAATAGTACTTGAAGAGAAGAAAAATAAATTCAGCCTGAATTTCTGTTTGCATTTATTTTCCTGGAATTCATCACTAATAGGTATTTCTAGTTACACTCTCCAAAGGCTAATACTACAAAGAAATAAAAATGCAGCTTTGGAACATACTAATGTAGTTTTAAAAAATAAATGGATAATTTTTCTGGATAGTCTAACTGGCTTAAAGTGCTCCCTAGAGAAATAAATAATAAAATCTGTTTCTTCAAACAAAATTTTACTCCATCATGTATAATTTTCTTGCATTGCACATTAAGATGGATTGTTAGAATTATTATTTAGAATATAAGTTTGGCATGAACTGTGGGTCTGGACTATTTCTAAGGGTGTTTCTAAGGTTTTTATAACAATATTCTGTACACTATTGACAGGGAAATAACAAATAATCTTGTGTTAGTGAAATGCTTTCTTTTTAAGTATTTGGAGTAATGTTGAGAAAACTACTTTTCAAAAATAGAAGTAAGAAGAAATAACATGGCATTAAATTCTTCTGTTATAAAAGTTGACAACAGCATCAGGGATTCAAAAACTGAATAAAATGGGTACACACATCAATACCTTTTCCATTGAATAGTCTTCAACTTATATGGTCCTACTTAAAACAGTGGGTTGTTCAACTTTACAATTTTACTAGTCGTCTCATTCCCAAGATAAAGTAGGTTCCTAAGAGAATTCTCAACATGGTCTCTGGATGAATCAGGGAGAAAAATCACTCACAGATCAATGACAACTGAACCAATCAATGAAATGAATCAATGACAACTGGTTCTTTTGCAGGTCAGGACAGTGGCCAACTCTGAGTCATGCTCTTGACATATCCATTTAAAATCATTTCCTCAACTGACAGCTTCCATCTTCCCCTGTAAACCAGGAAGGGTGTGGAGAAGCCCCACTGTCACTCCCTCCCCTCCCCCCGGCTTAAAGTCAAATTTCAATCATTCTGTAATGTGCTTGCTTATTTTTCCTTTGAAAAGTATCTTCACACTTAAATCCTAATGGTACAGAAGTACCTAGAATAAATGGAAGGGTTTTAAAACTTTTTCAATTCATAATGGTTTTTATATTAAAAAAATGACACTTTTACTAAAGAATGTTGTATTTCTTCAAGATCCAATGCATTTCAAGTCAGAAAGTCATTCATTTCCTGAAAATCCCAACATTATCCTCCTCCAACACTAAAACTGAGGAAATAACCACTATCTATATTTTTCTGCCACTACAGACTAAAACTTAAATATTAACAATGAAATCCATTAGACCTCTTATGATTCATTAGTTGGTTAAGTGCTTCTTTTTGGAGAAGCTAAAAGCTCTTCAAAAGTAGAATCTTAAGGGCCCTCTTTTCTAAGGGAAAAGAGCAGGAGGAAGTTTATCATATTGACCTCTTAAGAGAGACAAGGAGAACCCGGGAAGATGATTGGTTAACATCCAGCTCCTGAACCTGGGATTCTTCAGAAACAGGCTGCTTCCTTAAAACCAGTGTAGATACTACATGTTTTGAACTCAACCTGTCAGTTTCAGCTACTGAGGAAAGAAACTCTGTATCATGTACAAATTCAAGAATACAAAAATTGTTAAATAGCTGAATTCAATTAATGAATGACTTTTTGTTCTTCAAAAACCCATGTATTGTAGAAATCTTTGAGAAAAATGTAATTGTAAAAATGAACCATCAAGCCGGGCGTGGTGGCGCATGCTTGTAATCCCAGCATTTGGGAGGCTGAGACCGGAGGATCCGGGTTCGCGGCCAGCCTCAGCTACCTAGTGAGGCACTCTGCAACTTAGTGAGACTTGGTTTCAAAATAAAGAATAAAAAACAGGGCTGGGGGTATAGCTCGGAGGTAGAATGCCCCTGAGTTCCATCCCCAGTACCGCAAAAAAAAAAAAAAATGAACCATCAATTTCGAACAGAAATATTGTTACTATTTCCCTTCCCTGGTGATGCTAAGTTGCATGATTTTCTAATTAAATGCATGTCTTCCTCCACTTCCAATAGAGACCCCCCAACTATTCTTATAATAATTAAATACCAGCACAACTTTTGGCTAAAGTCCTCAAATTTAGCTAATAATGTTATACTTTAACTTTCTGTATTTAAATCAGCCATCCACTTGATTGATTCAATGATTCATTCCCCCCAAACATGACTAAATGGCTTTCTACCAGCCCTTCCTAATCTTGGCTCTCTTTGCCCCTTTCTTCAAATCCCATTCTTAGTGCAATCAATCTGGATTTTTGGCATACATCTGTCTGAAGGAAGTGGTAAAGATATATGGCCTCAGGTTAACTGAGCTTGAAGTACAATCCTAATATATTCCTGATGCCCTTGTACCCTTAAGAAGTCAGTGATAATAAGAAAACAGCCAGGCAGATGGAGATCAAAGATAGAAGTAGCAATTAAAAACTACTCCCAAGTTTGATCATTTTGTCAAATATTTAAAAGAAACATTATTTAGGGAGTAAGATTTGTAACTTTTACCATCACTCTACTTTTTTGTTGTTGTCATCGTTACCGTGTATAGTACCTTTTATGCAATAAGATTTCCATCTTTAGTGCTGAAACCCAGAGCCTCAGTTTAATTGGGCCTCCCCATTTTCACCTCAGATACAGTATGGCTAGAGCCAAACTTGTCTTCAGTCTCCCAAAACTCATGCCCTTGAACATACTCAACTGCAACCTTAAATTTCAATGTACAGGCGGCCAACCTTTCCAAGGAGACTGTAGAGATCATGATTTCGACTTCTTTTTACACCTTCACAGAAAGTAATCCTTAATATCTTACAATATGAATGTGTTATGTAAATAGTTTTCAATAGATAAATAAAAATAAAATATGTAACTTGATAGAGGAATCTAATTTACACAGTTTAGTTATATGGGTGGTTTAAGATACTCTGATTCCTAGAATACAGAAAACCTGTTTTATTGGAGCTGAAAAAAAATTGGCTAACCAGAGCTAACAAAAATCTCTTTTTATTTCCTCTCTATACTCTAAGATGGAGAAGACAGTGAATTGGACAAAAGAAATGAAATTTTTACAAACAGGAAAATTTGAATAGAAAAATTAGAGAGTGATTAAAAAAACACTGACCCAAAATTAAATTCATAGCTGGGTGTGGTGGTACATGCCTGTAATCCCACTATATGGGAGGCTGAGGCAGTAAGGTCACAAGTTTGAGGCCAGCCTGGGCAATTTAGCAAGACTGTCTCAAATTGTTTAGAAAACAATAATTATAAGGGCTGGGATGTAGCTTAGAGATAGAACACTCCTGGATTCAATCCCCAGAATTGGAAAAAAAATTAAATTCATTAGTTTAAATTACTATTAAGTTTTCTACCAGCATTAGCAAAGAGAATTATTTCTGTAGATATATCAAAACATTGTTTAAAACTTTGGTTTATAAAATGCAACATTTGTAATTTCTATATTCCAAGGTTAAAAAATTCAATTGTAACATTGTAAACCATCCTGGGATATAGGTAGATTTGAATTAACAATGACCTACTACTAAACTATAGTAAGGTTACTGATTCCTGCAAAAGTCATTAAAAGTTATCTAATAAAAAATAAGTTCATATTTTGAGGGCATTCTATATTCATAAAAAATGTTTATTAAGTGCTAATTATGAGCTATATGCTCATAATTCCTCATCTTATGTAATTCTCCCAATAGCACAATAAGTTACAAGCTCCCTTTTAGAGGTAAAGAAACTGACACACAGAGAAAACAATTTGGTCTAGATTACAAACTAGAAAATGGCAGAATCAGTTTGACTCCAATCCCATATTTTTCCCACTTTTTCATACTGCCCCTACTAATAGCAGCTATGAATTTTTAGCATTAAAAATGGCCTTCACAATGGAAACCAAACTATCAGACTGATGCACGTGTATCTATGTTTATAGCCACACAATTCACAATTGCCAAACTATGGAACCAGCCAAGATGTCCATCAACAGATGAATGGATTACAAAACTATGGGATATGTTCACAATGGAATTTTACTCAGCCATAAAGAACACAATCATGTCATTTGCAGGGAAATGAATGGATCTGGAAAACATTATGCTAAGTGAGATTAGTCAGTCATAAGAAGTAAAAAATCATATGCTCTCCTTAATATGCGGAAGTTAGGGAGAAAGTGGGATATAAGAGGAACTCTAGATGAAGAAGGAGAAACCTTAGATGAGCAAAGAAAGTGACTTAACTGAAGGGGATGGGGGAGCATAAGGGAAACACCCTAATGTACATGATGTACTTTCACAAACATGTCAAAGGCAATCACTAAACTGAACTTGAGAAGGAGGGAGGGCGAGGTATTTGGGTGGGAATTGGGGAAGGGTTAAGTAAGAAATGTGTGCATGTATGCCTTTACCAGCTTGTACCAACAAAGATGTATGATTACAATGCACCAATATAAAAATTTTAAAAATGGCCTTTACAAACTCAGACAAAAAGTAGAGTAGCAACTGCCAGGGTTATTGAGGGAAGATAGATATGAGGAGTTATTTAATAAATACAGATGTTCAATTTTGGAATGATGAAAAAGTTCTAGACATGTATAATCAGAATTGCTACATAAGAATGTGAATGTACTTAATGCCACTAAAATGTATGCTTACAAAGGGTTAAAGTGGTAAATTGTATGTTATTTTATCACAATTTTCAATATACTTTCATTGCAATTTTTAAATGGCTTTCAATGTCACCCATTTAGTTTTTTCCTACAAATTTTATCATTTTAACACAGAATTCAGAAAGTTTTAAAACCAAAGTCATTTCAGGCATATGACTGCCATAGTGGAAAATTTAATGCTACAGATCAAAATAATTATAAACATTTTAAAAGCAAAAAAATGTATTATTGTAACTGATACTGTTTTATACTATTCATTAGGACCCCATCAGATTCTCACTCTTTTAGGGTATTGTCTTCAAATTACAAAAGTAGATTAAAGAGCAAAAGTTTTGAGAGACATTAATCCATTTATTCTTCTAATCCAGTATCTATATGTTTAATCTAATTAAATTAGTAAATAAATCCTTATCATTTTTCTTTTTTATACTTTTATTGGTGCACTATATCACATCATAGTGGTAGTGACATATATGCACACAGCACTTGATGGGCTTTCCCCTGACTCCCTCCCGACTCCCCCTTCCCCATACAGGATATTGAGATTGACATTGGTATTCCCACATACATACACAATATCAATGGAAGTGATTCCTTCACTGAATCTCCCTCTTCCCCTCTCCACCACCTTCCCCTAGACCACCTCCCCTGTTTCACTGGGAATTCTCCTCCATTATCTGAAGTCCCTCTGGTATCCCAATTACTCCCTAGCTTCTGCATTTGAGAAAAAAATATTAACCTTCACTCTCTCTGGCTGGCTAGTCTCACTTAACATAATGTTCTCCAAGTCCATCCATTTTCCTGAAAATGACATAATTTTGTTCTTCATTGTTGCTGAGTACTATCCCATTAAGTGTATATTCCATAATTTTGTAATCCATTCATCTGTTGATGGACACCTAGGTTGGTTCCATAATTTGGCTATTGTGAATTGTGCTTCTATACATAACACACATATTCATGTGTGTTTAAAGATGAAGATGCATGTATTACTATAATATTCTGATTTCAGTCCCTTTGTAAAGATACCTAGGAGTGGTATAGCTGGATCATATGGTAGATCCATTCCCAAATAGTTTCTATTAGTCTATTTTTCTATTAATTAATTGGTGTTCTTTCTATATTCTTGAATGTTCTAAATTAGCATTAATATTAGTTGTCCCTATGAGGAAAAGTTCTATTAGAGGAGAAGGTAAAAATATTTTTTTAAATAAAAGTTATTTCAACCATTTTCAACAGCAACCTTTTTTTATAGGGAGATAACTAAAGGTTGAGCCCAAAGGCATTTTAACTCTGAGCTATCCCCAGCCATATTTTATTTTTATTTTGAAAGAGGGTCTCACCAAATTGCTGAGTGTCTCACAGAGTTGTTGAGGCTGGCCTCAAACCTGCAATCCTCCTGTCTTTGCCTCCTAAGTACTGATGTTATAGGCATGCACTGCCATGTCTGGCTTCAAAAACCTATTTTTAACTAATGAAGTGTATGATGTTTTCATCTTCATATTTAAGAGGGTCCAGTTTCAAGGTTTTTGTGAGCACTAGATGTATTTATATTTATAAATGAATTAATGCAGGTCATGAATTATTGCAAGATTTTATATGTAATACCTGCCTAATTATTAATGGTGATTAAGTCATAAAAGGGAAGCTTTGTTAGTCATGGAAAAATACATCCCATAGCATGCAAAGAATACTAGATGACTGATAGGTACAGCAGACACACAGAGGCTGACCAAGCTAAAGAAACCAGCAGAGCAGTGTGCAGCTCCAAAGCATGGCTCCCAGCTGCATAGCATAAACATGGAAATTCAGCCTTAACAAGAAAACTAAAAGCAAATCACTGATAATCATGCAGCAAACAAAAACATTTGGTTAAACTAATGAACACTTAAAATAGAATAGCAAAAATGCACATGTTCTTCAAATAATCTCAAGCCAAAACTATCAAACTTTAGAAAAATTCCACTTATTAACTTAGTCAGTTTCCTAGTGTAAAATAAAAGATTCACTTTGATGATGGTGGAAAACTTCAAAATATTACAAAATGAAATAGTGTGGACTATCAGCATTCCTTTTTAATTTTACTAATACAGCATCAACACATGAGAGGTAGTAACAAAGTATGGTTCTGGAGGCTGACTTTCTAGGTTCAAATCCTAGGTCCAGATGTAGCTTAACAGCTGCATGAACAAGATAGTCCTTATGTGATTCCAGAAGAATTTTAAGGGGAAATTCTGCCCCATCAAAAAAAAAAAAATCTGTTCCTAGCTACATGGTGCTACAGGCCTGTAATCTCAGTGCTTGAGACAGGAGGATTGCAGGTTCAAGGCAACATCAGCAACTTAGTGAAACCATGTTTCCAAATAAAGAAATAAAATAGGCTGAGGGTGTAGCTCAGGAGTAGAATGCCCTTGAGTTCAATTCCCACTACCACAAAAGAAGGAGGAAGAGGAG
>PVLC010047453.1:2500-11085 GCA_004027655.1 Graphiurus murinus
CGCAGGTTGGAGGCCAGCCTCCTCAGCTGGGGAGGATTCCCACGCGCCTTTTGTAGGATGGGGCGACAACCGGGAAAAACAGGCTCCCCGGGCGGGCAGAAACTAGCATATATACGGTAGACCCCCGCTCCTACCTGGAAGACCGGGACGGCGGGGCGTGCACTACCATATTTACGGTAGATTGCAATTTCACCGGGGAGGCGGCACATATATTACCGTATTTACGGTAGACTCCACTTTCACTCTACCATATTTACTACGGTAATCTCCACTTCCAACTAGAAGACCGGACGCGGGGGCATATGCTACCGTATTTACGGTAGACTGCAATTTCACCAGGGAGGCAGGGCGTATACTACCGCAAATACGGTAGGCCCCGACCACGGGGCACGTACTAGAACATTTATGGTAGACTCCACTTTGGCCCCGGGAAGACTGGGCGTGGGGCATATACTACCATATATACGGTAGGCCCCGCCTGGCCTGGGGAGCCGATGCTGATGCGGGGGCACCTACTACGATATATACGGTAGACTCTGGGGGCGGGGTGGGAGAAGAACGGGGAAGGGGACACATACTACGATATATACGGTAGATTCTGGGGGCGGGGTGGGAGAAGGGGGGACACATACTATGATATATACGGTAGACTCGGGGCGGGGTGGGAGTAGAATGGGGGGCACATACTACGATATATACGGTAGACTCTGGGGCGTCCTGGTCCTGGCTCACACCTGTCATCCCAGGATTTGGGAGGCTGAGACCACCAGAGGATCGAAGGTCGAAGGTCGAAGGTCGGAGGCCAAGGGGCAAAGACATTCCTCCCGTTTCTATCATCAGCTACCATATATGGGGTAGTATGAGCCCTGCATCCGGGTCCTCCAGGGGAAAGGAACGTCTACCGTATACATCCTAGTACGCGCGCCTAGTGGCCTACCTTATATACCGTAGTACATGCCCCGAGTCCAGGCTCCTGGGGGCGAAGGTGGAGATTACCGTATAGACGGTAGTATGTGCGCACCATCAAGCCTTCCAGGTGAGACTGCTGGATACTACCGTATATACGGTAGTATATGTGCCCTGTGTCCAGTCTTTTCTAGTTGGCAGTGGAGACTACCGTATATACGGTAGTATACGCCCTGACGTCCTGCGTCCAGTCTTCTAATAGGAAGTGGAGACTACCGTATATACCGTAGTATATGCCCTGCGTCCAGTCTTCTAGTTGGCAGTGGAGACCGCCGTATATACGGTAGTATACGCCCTGAGGTCCTGCGTCCAGTCTTCTAATAGGAAGTGGAGACTACCGTATATACCGCAGTATATGCCCCGCGTCCAGTCTCCCCAGGGAGAAAGCGGGGTCTACCGTATATATGCTAGTTTCTGCCTCCTGGTTGGGAGTGGAGAATACCGTATATACGGTAGTATACGCCCCGCGTCCAGCCTTCTAATAGGGAGTCGAGACTACCGTATATACGGTAGAATACGCCCTGCCTCCAGTCTCCTCAGGGTGAAAGTGGAGCCTACCGTATATACAGTAGTATACGCCCACCCTCAAGCCTTACAGGTGACATTGTTGGAGACTACCGTATATACTGTAGCATACTCCCCGCATACGATCTTCTGATCTTCCAGGCGGGAAGTGCAGTCTACCGTAAATATGGAAGTACATGCCCCGTGGTCCCGGTCTTCCAGGTAGAAGCGGGGCCTACCGTATATATGCTAGTTTCTGCCTCCTGGTTGGAAGTGGGGATTGCCATATATACGGTAGTATATGCCCCGCGTCCGGTCTTCTAGTTGGAAGTGGAGACTTACCGTAGTAAATACGGTAGAGTAAGCCCTGGGGTCCAGTCTCCTAGGGGAAAGTGGAGTCTACCGTATATGCGGTAGTATATGCGCTGCCTTCCCGGTGGAATTGCTGTCTACCGTAAATATGGTAGTACACGCCCCTGTGGTCCCGGTCTGCCAGGTAGAAGCTGGGGGTCTACCGTATATGCGGTAGTATACGCCCTGCCTTCCCCCCTGCCTTCCCGGCGAAATCGCACTCTACCGTAAATATGGTAGTATATGCCCCGCCGGCCCCCATCTCGCAGGTAGAAGCGGGGGTCTACCGTATATATGCTAGTTTCTGCCTCCTGGTTGGAAGTGGAGAATACCGTATATACGGTAGAGTAAGCCCCGTGGTCCAGTCTTCTAGGGGAAAGTGGGGTCTACCATAAATACGGTAGTATACGCCCTGACGCCCTGCGTCCAGTCTTCTAGTTGGAAGTGGAGATTACCATAGTAAATACGGTAGAGTAAGCCCCGTGGTCCAGTCTCCTGGGGAAAAGTGGAGTCTACCGTATATGCGGTAGTATACGCGCTGCCTTCCCGGCGAAATTGCAGTCTACCGTAAATATGGTAGTACACGCCCCTGTGGTCCCGGTCTGCCAGGTAGAAGCGGGGTCTACCGTATATATGCTAATTTCTGCGTGGGGAAGCCTGTTCTCCCGGTCGTATCACCCTTAAGGATTTTTAGCAATCAGCCGGGCGTGGGGCGGATGCACGCTTGTTATCCTAGGACTCGGGAGACTGAGACGGGAGGCTGGCAGGTTGGAGGCCGGCCTCAGCCACTTAGCAAAGAGACCCTCAGCCACCTAGTGAGACCCTGTTTTCCAATTTAAAAATTAATAATAATAATAATAATAATATTAATAATAATATAGGGTTGAAGGTGTAGCTAAGAGATAGAATACTCCTGAGTTCAATCTCCAGAACAGGAAAAAAAAAAAAAGAAAAGAAAAAAAAAAAACAGAGGTCACAGGATACAAAATTTCAGTTTATCCAAGAGAAATTAATTCCAGAGCTCCGATTGCATAACAGGCTAACTGTAGTTTAATTACCGTGTATCTTAGCCGGGGCGGTGTCATGCAGGGGTCATCCCAGGACTTGGGAGGCCGAGACAGGAGGCTGGCAGGTTGGAGGCCGGCCTCAGCCACTTACAAAAGAGACCCTCAGCTCCTCAGTAACACCCCTGTCTCCAAATTTATTTATTTATTTATTTATTTATTTGCGGTACTGGGGATTGAACTCAGGGGCGTTCTACCTCCGAGCTATACCCCCAGCCCTATTTTTTATTCTTTATTTTGAAACCGAGTCTCACTAAGTTGCGGAGTGCCTCACTAGGTAGCTGAGGCTGGCCGCGAACCCGGATCCTCCGGTCTCAGCCTCCAAATTTAAACCTAATACAACGGGGCCTCTTCAGAGGCCGAATGCTGCCGGGTCCTGTTCCCAGGACCCAAGCGAACAAAAGAAAACCTGGACAGAAAGAAGGTCCCGAGAAAAAATCCGGACTCCTCCGACAGTGCTCGCGGGAGAAAAGGAGGTCCAGGTGCTACGGAGCGCGGGATTCGATAATTCTTCCGACCCAATTCGGCTCCGAATCACTTTTTCTTTACAATTCACAGTGGAGGACTTTTGTTCTGTAACCCGAGACCGAAAGAAAGAAAGAGAAAAATTAAGAAAGAAAGAAAAATATTAAGAAAGAAAGGAAGAGAGAAAAAAGAAAGAAATTAAGAGAGAGAAAGAAAAAAGAAAGAGAAAAATTAAGAAAGAAATTAAGAAAGAAAGAGAAAAATTAAGAAAGAGAGAAAGAAAGAAGGGAGGAAAGAAAGAAAGCTTTTCCCCTAAAAAAATGCAGAATAAAAAATTTTAAAAAAACAAAAAACAAAAAACACACACACAGGCAGATGCTGACACATGGTTTTCATTGGCAGGACCGAAATAATTCAAGAGAAATCAGCGTTTTTTAGGGTTTTTTTGGTTGTTTTTTTGTTTTGTTTTGTTTTTAATTAATTAGCAGCTTTGTATCTTGGTGAAAAACCAAAGATTCGCCTGCTTTGCCAATAAATTGAGGTCATCATTTTTTTTCCCTTTTTTTTTCCTTTTTCTCATTTTCTTATTTTTCCTTTTTCTCTCCTAATTGAGCAGATGGTTTGCGTTAAAAAAAAATAATAATAAAAATCATCCTTTCTTAGGGATTTCCAGCGGTTTCCGTTCCGAGCGCAGAGACCCTCGGCCACTTCTGGAGACCTCGTCGTTTTCCCAATTAAAAAAAAACTAAAACGCGGCTCCCCATCGCCTGTCTCCAGATTCAGCAAATCTCGGGTCATTTTGTAGCAGAAACTACACTTTTTTTTGTTTGTTTGTTTCCTCAAACCCTGTTTTCTCTTTGCTAATCCCGCTGCTCTGGGTCAGTCAACCGTTGAGTGTTGACTGAGCCCGATCCGGGATCTTGGGGGGGAAAAAAAAAAAAGGAGGCCAGGTTAAGAAATCCGGCCCTCCCTCCTCTTTTCCCCATTTTTTTTTTGCATTTTATCATTAAAAGGTTCCTGCAAAAAGAATCCAGTTTCCTGGAGGCTGGGAGTCCGAGGGCCGGCCTCCTTTTCTGCCTCCCAATATGGAGAAACATGGGGAAAAAATATATATATATTTTATATATATATACATAATATATATATTTAGTACCTGACAGGCCCAAGCTAGACAAGGAAATAATTAATACCTGTCAAGTGCAACCTAGACAAGGAAATAGTTGACTGACCCCGGATCCCAACACACTAGAACTCTACTTTCTGTTATTATTATTATTATTATTATTATTATTATTATTATTATTATTATTATATAGTTATAATAATAGGCTGAAGGAGGCTGAGACCGGAGGATCCGGGTTTGAGGCCAGCCTCAGCTACCTATCGAGGCACTCTGCAACTTAGTGAGACTCGGTTTCCAAATAAAGAATAAAAAATAGGGCTGGGGGTGTAGCTCGGAGGTAGAATGCCCCTGAGTTCAATCCCCGGTACCAAAAAAAAAATTTTTTTTTAAGTCATTAATGGCGATATCCAACTTTTATTTTTTTTTAAAGTGTTCCCTTTGGATGATTTTATAGACTACGCACAAAAATAGAGCTCTTCAGAAGAATTGGAGGTTTTTTTGTTCTTTTTATTTATTTTATTTTTTTATTTTTTTATTTTTATTTTTCTTGGCCAAAGATGCGGTGCGTGCGCATCAATCTTGAGCCGATTAAGTGACAACACGGAATTATTAACTCGTAAAACCAATGTATCATCCCCGGGATTTATCCACGTACGTAATTTACAAATAATCATGCTGATTTTTCATTTCATTTCATTTTATTTTATTTATTTTTTCCTGTCTTGAGCGCAGCTGGAGAGGCAGGCGGGCTTAAAAACAATCTGGCGGAAATGTGTGTCTCTGTTTTGGAACGGATTTACGAAAAAACAAACAACTAATAAAAAAAATTTAAAAAAAAAAAAACCCTCACCATGCTGAGTCAATTAAAAGCCTCAGAAGCCGGGCGTGGTGGCGCACGCTTGTAATCCCAGCATTCGGGAGGCTGAGACCGGAGGATCCGGGTTCGCGGCCAGCCTCAGCTACCTAGTGAGGCACTCTGCAACTTAGTGAGACTCGGTTTCAAAATAAAGAATAAAAAATAGGGCTGGGGGTGTAGCTCGGAGGTAGAACGTCCCTGGGTTCAATCCCCAGACTGCAAATAATAATAATAATAATAAAAATAAAATAAAATTAAATTAAACGCAGACATTAAAAAAAGAAGAAAAAAAAAAAGAAAAGAAAAATCCGCGATTGCAAGTGAACCGCGCCCTCTAGTGGCTTTTCATTAAAAAAAAAAAAATCCAGGTCTCCAGATAGTTCAAGAAAAGTCAGGAATTGTTCTTTTCCAGGTTGGAGGCTGAGGCTGGAGGATCCCAGATTGGAGGCCGGCAGCCTCGGCAACTTAGCCGAGAGACCCTCAGCCACTCCGTGAGACCTTTTTTTTTTTTAATTTTATTTTTTTAAATGGGCTCAGGGTGTAGCTCGGAGGTCGAACGCCTGGATTTAATCCCCGGTCTCACAAAATATTGAATATTTCTTTGTCTAGGTGACGCCTGTCAGGTACTAAATATTTCCTTGTCTAGAAAGAAAGAGCCTTCGGGAGGCTGAGACCGGAGGATCCGGGTTCACGGCCAGCCTCAGCTACCTAGTGAGACCCTCGGCAACTTAGTGAGACCCTGTTTCAAAATAAAGAATAACAAATAGGGCTGGGGGTGTAGCTCGGAGGTAGAAAGCCCTGAGTTCAATCCCCAGTACCACAAAAAAAAAATAGAAAGAAAAGGAAAGAAAGACAAACTTTTTTCCATTTTGATTTTTCTCTTAAAAAGAAAGAAAACAACTAATAAAAAAAAGAAAGAAAGAAAGAAACTTCCAATTTTATAACTCTGTGATGGTCTGGATTTAGGGTGACCCCCCCAAAAAAAAACCCAGGTAGGATTTTGGGGAGACATGATTGGAACGTGCGCCTGGAACCGTAAACCCCACATAAATATTTCCTCGTCTAGGCCGCGCCTGTTGGGTGCTGGATACTTTCACCGCTAGGTGGCGCCTGTCGGGTGCTGAACATTTCCTTCTCTCGGTTGCGCTTGTCGGGTGTTCATTATTTCCTTGTCTAGGTTGTGCCTGTCAGGTGCTAAAATCTTCCTCATCTAGGTCGCGCTTGTGAGGTATTGAATATTTCCTTCTCTAGGTTGCCCTTGTCGGGTATTAAATATACATATACATACATATTTTTAATATATGTTAATATTTTAATATATATATTTTTCGTCTAGATTGCGCTTGTCAGGTATTGAATATTTCCCTCTCTAGGTTGCCCTTGTCGGGTATTAAATATATATATATATTTTTTTTTCATCTAGGTTGCGGTATTAAATATATATTGTTGTCATCTAGGTTGCGCTTGTGAGGTATTGAATATTTCCCTCTCTCGGTTGCCCTTGTCAGGTATTAAATATATATATATACATATATATGTATATATATATATTATTTTTTTTGTCTAGATTGTGCTTGTGAGGTATTGAATATTTCCCTCTCTCGGTTGCCCTTGTCAGGTATTAAATATATAGATATATACATTATATATGTATATATATATATATATATTTTTTTGTCTAGATTGTGTTTGTGAGGTATTGAATATTTCCTTCTCTAGGTTGCCCTTGTCGGGTATTAAATATACATATACATATATATTTTAATATATGTTAATATTTTAATATATATATTTTTCGTCTAGATTGCGGTTGTCAGGTATTGCATATTTCCCTCTCTAGGTTGCCCTTGTCGGGTATTAAATATATATATATATATTTTTTTTTTATCTAGGTTGCGATATTAAATATATATTGTTGTCATCTAGGTTGCGCTTGTCAGGTATTGAATATTTCCCTCTCTCGGTTGCCCTTGTCAGGTATTATATATATATTTTTTTAATTTATTTTTTATTTTTATTTATTTATTTTTTGTCTAGATTGCGGTTGTCAGGTATTGCATATTTCCCTCTCTCGGTTGCCCTTGTCAGGTATTATATATATATATATATTTTCCTCGTCTAGGTTGCGCTTGTCAGGCATTGCATATTTCCTCCTCTACGTGGTGTTTGTCAAGTACTGACTATATCCGGGTCCCGGTTGCACCCGTCAGGGGTCGGGGTCCCACTGTCCGCCTGCGGTGTGTCACGAGCGAGACCCCTCGCGCATGCGCACGCGCGCGCGCACGCACGCACGCACGCACGCGCACGCGTAGTCAGGGTTCGGGCAGCAGGTCCTCCAGGTCGCCGTGGCAACCGCAGAGCGGGAAGGAGCCACAACAGGGCTGGAGCCAGGGCTTCCAGAGGCTGTGGAAGATTGACAGCTGCGGCGGGGCGGGGCGCAGCGCGCGTCGGTGCTCCCGCACGGCCGCCTCCATCCTCCGCAGCACCGAGCCCCACAGCACCGCGTCCTCCTCGGGGCCCAGCGGGTGCTCCTCCGACGGGTCACGGCTGAGGTCAAAGAGCAGCGGGGGGTCGTGCGGGGTCGCCCCGGGCCCCGAGCAGGAGCAGGGGCCCCCGGAAGTGCAGGACGCGCCGGGGGTCACCCAGTGCGCCTTCCACACCGTGCCGCCTGCGGGGAAAGGGCGGGAAAATAGGATATGCAAATATATGCAGATATATACAGATAAATAAAGAAATAAAATAATAAGAAAATAAAATAAAATAAATATAATAATAATAAAATATAATATATAATATAATATAATATAATGAATATGATGATAGTAAAATATAAATATATGAAATATATAAATATAATAAAATAAAATAAATATAATAAATGATAATAAAAATAAAATAAATATAATAATAATAAAATATAATATATAATAGAATAGAATATAATGAGTATGATGATAGTAAAATATAAATATATGAAATATATAAATATAATAAAATAAAATAAATATAATAAATGATAATAAAAATAAAATAAATATAATAAGAATAAAATATAATAGAATATAATGAATATGATGGTAAAATATAAATATATGAAATATATAAATATAATAAAATAAAATAAATATAATAAATGATAATAAAAATAAAATAAATATAATAAGAATAAAATATAATAGAATATAATGAATATGATGGTAAAATATAAATATATGAAATATATAAATATAATAAAATAAAATAAATATAATAAATG
>PVLC010047454.1:0-10206 GCA_004027655.1 Graphiurus murinus
AGAGGAGGATTGTAGGTTCCCAGCCAGCCTCAGCTACTTAGTGAGGCCCTCCACAACTTAGTGAGACCTTGTTTCAAAATAAAAAATAAGCCAAGCATGGTGGCAAATGATTGTAATCCCAGTACTTTGGAGGCTGAGACAGGAGAATTGCAGGTTCGAGGCCAACCTCAGCAACTTGTGAGACCCTCCACAACTTAGAGAGACCCTGTTTCAAAATAAAGAATAAAATAGCGTTGTTGTGTAGCTCAGAGGTAGAATGTCCCTGGGTTCAATCCCTAGTATCACAAAAAATTAATTAGTTAATTAATTAATTAATTAAATGGGGCTGGAGCTGGGGGTGTAGCTCAGAGGTAGAATGCCCCTGGCTTCAATCCCCAGTACTGAAAAAAAAAAATTATTACGAATTCCAACCAGGCATGATAGCATACCTGTTATCCTAGTACTTGGGAAGCTGAGACAAGAGGATTGCAGGTTTGAGGCCAGCCTCAGCAACTTAGCAAGACCCTGATTCAAAATAAAAAAAATAGCTGGGCATCCCGGTACTTGGGAAGCTGAGACAGGAGGATTGCAGGTTTGAGGACAGCCTCAGCAATTTAGTGAGACTCTCAGGAACCTAGTGAGACTGTTTCAAAATTAAAAATAAAAAGGGTGGGGTGTAACTTAGAGGTACAATGCCCCTGGGTTCAATCCCTAGCACCATAAATAAATAAATAAATAAATAGGACTGGGGGTGTAGGGGTTTAGCTCAGAGGTGGAATGCCCCTGGGTTCAATCCCAGTATAGAAGAAGAAGAAAGGAAAGGAAAGGAGGAAAAGAAGGAAGGAAGGAAAAGGAAGAGAGAGGGAGAGAGAGAGAAACAGAGAAAGAAAAGAAAGAGATCAAGAATTCTAGCCAGGCGTGGTGGCGCACGTTTGTAATCTCAGCATTCGGGAGGCTGAGACCAGAGGATCCAGGTTCGCGGCCAGCCTCAGCTACCTAGTGAGGCACTCCGCAACTTAGTGAGACCTGGTTTCAAAATAAAGAATAAAAAATAGGGCTGGGGGTATAGCTCGGAGGTAGAATGCCCCTGAGTTCAATCCCCAGTACCGCAAAAAAAATTTTTTTTAATTTTTTTCATAATAAGAACAATTTTCCTTTTGTAATCAGTTTTTTTGAAAAACTGTGTCTTTTTTTTTTTTTTTTTTAAGATCCAGATTTTACTGAAAACAGCACCACAACTCATTGCACTGTATTTCACTTTTAGACTCTTTTAAATATCTGTTTGGGGCCACTGGGAATAATAGATGTTCTTTTTAACATTTCTATACTGTGTTCTTAAGTCACTGTGGAGACTAGAGCAGGATAGAAAAATAAAATAGTTCTTTGCTAAGTTAAAAAAAGCAAGCCCAGGCTGAGCCACAAGTCTCTGGGTGGTGGGTATGAGAGCCTTCCAGAGCCCTTCACGGGCTGGACAGGTGGTATCTCTGAGGGGAGGGAGGACATAGAATTTGGGAAACAGGAGGGTTCTGAGAGACACAAAGAAAAATTTCACTATACGAGGAGTAAAAAGGTAGGTAATTTATGGGCTGAGTGTAGTTCAGTGGCAGAGCTCTTGTCTAGCATGTGTGAGACCCTGGGTTAGATCTCCAGCACCATTAAAAAATAATAATAAAAAGAGTTCATGTCTGATTTTGAGTACTCCAAGCCTTGGGAATATCACGACCAGCAAATTAGGTACACTGTTGGGGCACAACTCGATAAGAATAATTTGTATTATTGATTCGTATTCATCTCTAAGACCTGTTTTCCTCTGTGAGATTCCAGGATTAAAGATTTGACTTCAGTTGCTATCTGAAAACCTGGTCCTATTTACTTATAAATTAAAAATGAAAGTGGATCATTTATATATATCCTAGAAACTGAGGAGTTTGTATGTTATACCTCAAGTAATTTGAATAATGCTGTGAGTTGACTTTTTTTCTTTTTTGAGTTGTAATTAAGCCAGCCATGACTTCAAGGTGGTACTTTTCTCAAGAATGCTCTTCTTAGGGCTTAGCTTCGTGGTAAGGTGCTTGCTTTGCAAGCAAAAAAAGACACACACACACACACACACACACACACACATGTGAAAGAAAAAAAGAAAAATGATGCTGTTAAAGCCATTGAATTTCATTTAGTATCCTATAGCATGAAGAACTTTGACTCCTACAGAAAATCCCATGTAAGTAGTGATCTGTTATTTGGGGAGAGTCTTCTCGGATCCTTTTCTTTTGGAAGCTGTCACTTTTCCACTCTATGGACTATTGGTGGGCCTGTCAGATACGTTGGTTTAAACCTAGGACCCAGCCAGGTATAGTGGCCCTTGCCTGTGATTCCAGTACTTGGGAAACTGAGACAGGATAATCGCAGGTTGGAGACAAGCTGCAGCAATTTAGTGAGATTCTCAGCAGCTTAGCAAGACTCTCAGCAACCTAACAAGACCATTTCAAGAACAACAACAACAAAAAAGGGCTGGGGGTGTAGCTCAGAGATAGAATGTCCCTGGGTTCAATCCCTAGGACCAAAGAAAAGAAAAATCTGGAACCCATCTGACTCCCAATTTATATATCTTCCCTCTTCCCACAGACACCAGCCAACCGACCCTAAAACAAATATAAGTGTATGAAGCAGGCAGTCCAATCAGAGTACCTGGGTCTCCTTGACACCGAGTTGGTGCAGAAGGGAGCAAGTGACATTATCTAAGTTTTTTCCAAAAATGGCCGAAAATGTGGGGACAGGGAGAGCTGTCTTTGCTCACTGAAACTGTTAGCCATGAGAATATTTTAAGTTTAGGTTGTTCGGCGATCCATCTTCACTTCCAGATAGAGAGAAGTCTGCCTGGAAATTGAAGCCTGCACAGAGGAAAAACAGAAGGGTGGCTAAGAGTGAGGTAAAGGAGAAATCTAACGACTTGACTTGCAGCCTTAGAGCAAGATACGCTCCAGGGAAGACCACCCCTTGGACTTCCCATCTCCAGCAGCCTTGGTGTTCTCTTTGTTTAAACCGAGTTGATTTTCTGTCCCAATTTAGTGGGTCCAGACACTAAAAAGTCAACAATTTTGCAGCACGGAGACTCAAAACGGCACTACCACTGACCCTGTTACTACATGTATCCTGACTAGAGGCAAACTGTGTTAACTTTTGCTCTATTTAAGAACATGTGAGAATCGATTTGGTGTAATATAACTCCCACTCTTTGCCTTCAGTTTCTACTTGTTGCAGTTACATGCAAAATAGACTCAACAGTAAATGGGGTTCATTTTAATTTAGCCACAAAACTTTGGATGTGCACTTGCTTTTCTGATCTTTATGGATGGCAAGATTCTCCTCTCTTCTATTCTATTCTCTTCTCTTTTCTCTTCTCTCTCTCGGTTTCATTTTTGTGTTGCTGGGCATTGAACCTCGGGGCATTCTACCTCCAAGCTACACTCTCAGCCCTTTTTTATTTGTTATTTTGAAGCAGGGTCTCACTAGTTTGGTGAGACTCACTACTTGCTGAGGCTGTACTCGAACCTGTGATCTTCCTGTCTCAGCCTCCCACGTACTAGGATTACAGATGTGCACCGCAATGCCTGGTTTATGGATAACAAGATTGCAAAAGAATTTAGTTCATGCCTGTGCTTGCAAGTAAGGAGTAATGTTGCATATTATTGAAATCGATTCCTTTCAGCCGGGCATGGTGGTGCACACCTGTATTCTCAGTACTTGGGAGGCTGAGACAGGAGAATCACAGATTCAAGGACAGCTTCAGCAAGTAGTGAGACTCATCAACCTAGCGAGACCCTGTTTCCAAATATGAAATAAAATTGGTCTGGGAGGTGTAGCTCGAAAGTAGAATGCCTCTGAGTTCAATCCCCAGTAACCCCCCCCCACCCCCACACAGAGAAGTCAATTTCTGTCATTGGGCATGAATGAAGTAGGTTTCTCTGTATCATGAGGCATTGAAAGAATCACATGATGAGGCTGCCTGAGGAGTTTCCAACTCTGCTACTGGGAAGTTGAAGGCCACTCTAACTCAATCCTTCCCACATGTTTTTTCTCCTCTCAGCAGCTTTGAAGACCCTTCTGTCTCTGGTGTTCTGAAATTTCACAGCAATGAGCCTTGATTTGGAGCTTTCCCCATTTCTTATTCTGAGTGGATCCTTTCACTCTGAAAATTTACTTCCTGCAGGACTGGTGATTTCCTTGCTGTTGTTTTTGTTTGTTTGTTTGGTACTAATGACTGATGATTGAAGCCAAGGGTATTCTACCTTCAAACTATACCCTAGCCCCCCCCTTTTTCGTGGCACTGGGGATTGAATCCAGGGGCATTCCACCTCTGACCTATACCTCCAACCCTTTTTTGTTTTGTTTTGAAACAGGGACTCACTAATTTTTTTTTCTTTTGCGATACTTGGAATTGAACCCAGGGGCATTCAGCCTCTGAGCTACACCCCCAGTCCTA
Source organism: Graphiurus murinus (assembly GCA_004027655.1). Classification (NCBI taxonomy): domain Eukaryota; kingdom Metazoa; phylum Chordata; class Mammalia; order Rodentia; family Gliridae; genus Graphiurus; species Graphiurus murinus. The sequence goes on from PVLC010047454.1 coordinate 4,463, forward strand.
TTTTATTTTTATTTTGAAACACGGTCTCACTAGGTTGATGAGTCTAATTACTGAGTCTGGCCTCCAACCTGCAACCCTCCTGTCTCAGCCTCCCAAGTACTAAACTACAGGTGTGTGCTGCCACGCCCATCTTCCTTGTGTTATTTTTAAATAGCTTGCTCCTTTCTGTTCTCATTTTTTATCTCTTCTCCTCTTTTCATTTAAAAAATATTTTTGTAAACCTACTGTGTGTCTAAGCAATGGCATCTTGCTCTGGAGGTGTTCACATTTTAGGCAGGTATCAGGACATTCTACAGTGATCCTATACTTTTTTTCTCTCTAATCTTTATCTGTTTGTCTTTTTATTCTTCTTTCTGGTAAACTCTTCGATTGATTGTTTTTGCTCCTGCTGTTATGGTTTCGATTTCCAGAGGCTCTGTATCATCTCATAAGTGCTTCTCTTTCCTTATCTCTTTGACAAAGTTCTTAGTAGCTTTATTTATTTATTTTTGCTTCTTGCATTATCTCTTATACCTCTGCATTTCTTTGTCCTGTTGATTTGTTTTGGTCTCTGTTTTTCACGAGAAGATCTTTCTCACCTATTCCTATTTAGCAGGTACAAAATTAAGAAGATGACTAGCAGCTCTGCCTGAGAGAGTGGGACTTGGCAATTGCTGGCCTTCACTCATAATGGAATTAGGCAAATTTTTTTTTGTTTTTTGTTGTTTTGTGTGTGTGTGTGTGTGTTTTACTGGGGATTGAACCCAGAGACATTCTATCTTTGAGCTACACCCCAAGCCCTATTTTATTCTTTATTTTAAAACAGGGTCTCACTAGGTTGCTGAGGGCCTTGCTAAGTTGCTGAGGCTAGCCTCGAGCCTGTGGTCCCCCATCTCAGCCTCCCAAGTACTAAGATTACAGGTGTGTGCCACCACGCCCAGCTAGATTGGGCAAAATCTTCATTTCACTGAGGGATTCTCCCCTTCAAATTGTCTTCTCTGTAGTTCAGTTGCCAGGGTTCCCACAGGATGATCTAGCCTCAAGGAGGATTTATCCAAAAGTTAATTATACTGGAGCTTCTTACACAGAGAGTGTTACATTTTTATTCTGCATGATAAAATCAAATTAGTCAGCAGCTGTCTGATGCAATTTGTATCAGAAAATATTTATATATGGAGAATTAAAAAAAAACAAAAAATCACTTTGTTGCTGAGCTTCTCTGCAGGTGCACCATGATGGGTCATAAACAGTCTGAGGAGCTTGGAGTGGTGGCACATGCCTATAACCACAACACTGGGGAGGCTGAGACAGGAGGATCACAGGTTCAAGGTCAGCCGCATAATTTAGCGAGGCCCTCGGCAACCTAGTGAGACCCTGTTTCCAAACAAAAAATTAAAAAGATCTGGGTATGTAGCTCAGAGGTAAAATGCTCCTGGGTTCAATTCTCAGTGCCACAAAAACAAAACAAAACAGTCTGAGGTAGAGACTCCTCCCCGCATTCAGTGGGGTGCAGGTAAATTTGTAACAACCAGCCCTCCAGAAAAACACCTTGCTTTGTTAGCATTTGCTGATTTGCTAGCTCCATGGTATAGCTACTCTACTGTGGACAATTTCAAATAACTAGTGAGATGTCACTGAGAGCAGAGTTGGAGAAGAGAAGTGCATGACTGTCTAGAGAGCCAACAGGAGCCAGATCTAGCATGAGCTTGAACACGCGGGCTCTCTGCAGCCGATAAGGTATGAAGTGCACAGTGCCAGCCTTGGGCTCTCACCTTCTGCTGGGAGCGGTCTTGTCAGTTTATCCCACTGTGTCACAATAGGAAAAAAAGGCCGGGAAGCCCTGCTCTATTGGATTTATTTCTACAATACTGTATGCGTGTATGTAGACCTACCTCCACACACACAACTCAGTTCACTAAGATATGTTCATCTTTTCTTGCAAGGGTATAGATGATATTCCTTTGGAGACTGTACAAGAAGTTTCTTGTTCTATTTTGATCTCCCTATTAAATGCCAAGTGCATTGTTGCACGCCTGGAATCCCAGCTACTCTACTCAGGAGGTCATGGTAGGAGGATTGCAAGTTCAAGGCCAGCCTTAGGCAATTTAGGGAGACCCTGCCTCCAAATAAAATGTTTAAGAATGGGGACTGGGGATGTAGCTCAGTGGTAGAGCACTTGTCTATCATGTGCAAGCTCCTGTGTTGAATCCCCAATACTGTGAACAAGAGAAAAAAAAGCGGTTTGAATATGTCCTCCATATTTCATCTGTTAGAAATATAATGCCCAAAGTCATATGAAAATGGTATTTATTTTATTTTATTTTTGTGGTACTGCAAATTGAGCCCAGGGGCATTCTACCTCTGAGCTACACCCTAGACCTATATTATTTTGATTTGGAAACAAGGTCTCGCTATGTTGCTGAGGCTGGCCTCAAACCTATGATCCTCTGGTCTCAGCCTCCCAAGTACTAGGATTACAGGTGTGTACCACCACATCCAGCTTGATAATGGTATTTGAGAGGTGGGGACCTTTGGGAGGTGGTTGGGTCAGGAGGATTCTGCCCTCAAGAATGAGAGTAACTTTGTGATAAAACCCAACTAGGTTGTTTAGAGTCTTGCTAAATTGCTGAGGCTGGTCTCAAATCTGCGATTCTCACTTAGCTAATTCACAAAGTTGATAATGACACCTATCCATGAGAGTTGCACCAAAAACATCCACAAATGAATTCAACCTTCTTTGTAGAGTTTTAAAAAAAAGTTATACATTTTACTCAGAACTCTTATTTTACTTTTGGTACTGGGGCTTGAACCCAGGGGCATTCTAACTCTGAGCTACACCCCCACCCTATTTTTTAAAATTTATTTTTAATCAAGGTTTTGCTAGGTTGATGAGGGTCTCACTACTTGCTGAGGCTGTTCTCGAATCTGCTATCCTCCTGTCTCAGCCTCCCAAATACTGGGATTACAGGCATGAACAACCATACCCGGCTCAGAACTCATATTTTAAAACTTCCTTAATTGTACAATATAAACTGAAGTGGCTGTATCTAAATAGATTTCAAGATTATCTTCTCTGCATGAATTAAGATTTATTACAATGTCTCATTATAACAATTTACCGAAGCCAGGCATAGTGGAGCATACTTGTAATCCCAGTCCTTGGGAGGCTGAGATAGGAGGATCACAAGTTTGAAGACAGCCTCAGCAAGTAGTGAGACTCTCATCAACTTAGTGAGACCCAGTTTCCAAATCAGAAATAAAAAAACTGGGCTGAGGATGTAGCTTGAAGGTAGAATGCCTCTGGGTTCAATCCCCAGTACCAAAAAAAAAAAAAAAAAAAAAAACCTTACCTTCTCACATGAAAAATTTATGTATCACAGCATCCTGTCTCAGGCAAAACAAGTGGAGATATTTCACTAAATAGAATAAGTAATAAAAATGAGAGGCTACTGCAGACCCCAAAGAGCATCTTTTTATAAAAAAAAGATGTATTGAGAAGTTGTCTTTCTGGAGAAGACTTTTAGGTGTGTGTGTGTGTGTGTGTGTGTGTGTGTGTGTGTGTGTGTGCATTCATGCATGGAGGTATGTGGTGTTAGGGACTGAACCCAGGCCCTTGCACACATTAAACACAGAGTCACACAGAGTCTAAAAAAAAAAACAAAAAAACAAAACAAAAAAAACCACAGAGTCTACTGCTGAGCTAAATCCCCAGACTGAAGATTTTTTAAAAAAACTTTTCTTAGGGGGCTAGGATGGAGAAGATTTTAAATTAAAGCAACATGAGGACTTATTTATGAAGGATTACATTTTAATGTTGAATTAAATTTATAACTCCATATTCCATTTATAATTAATATAATGTGTGTGTGTGTGCGCGTGCGCGCGCACGTGTGTGTGTGTGTGTGTGTGTGTGTGTGTTACTAGGGATTGAACCCAGGGAGATTCTATCTCCAAGCTACACCTCCCAGCTCATTTTATTTTTTGTTTTGAAACAAGGTCTTTCTTGTTTGCTTAGAGTCTTGTTAAGTTGCTGAGGCTGGTCTCAAACCTGCCATTCTCCTGTCTCAGCCTCCCAAGTACTGGGACTACAATGTGCACCACCATGCCCAGCTAGATAATTTTTTTTTTTTTTGGTACTGGGGATTGAACTCAGGGGCATTCTACCTTCGAGCTATACCCCCAGCCCTATTTTTTTTATTCTTTATTTTGAAACCGGGTCTCACTAAGTTGTGGAGTGCCTCACTAGGTAGCTGAGGCTGGCCGCGAGATAATTTTAATTGACTAGAAAAATAGGTGATGAAAATAGTAAGTGGTAATATTTAACTGGATGCTAAGTATATATGCCAGATACTCTTTCAAGCACTTTACATATTTTATTTGTTTGATTTTTTGCTTGTTACTGGGGATTGAAGCCAGGGGCACTGTACCACTGAACCACACCCCTGGTCCTTTTTATTTTTCTCTTTGGAGGCAGGGTCTCTCTAAATTGCCCAGGCTGGTCTGGAACCTGCCATCCTCCTGCCTCCGTCACTGGGGTTAGAGGTATGCGCTATTGCACCTGGCTCACTTTACAACTTTTACTCATTTAGCCTTCACAACAACCCTTCAAGGTAGGTAGATAGATAAGAAGATAAGAAGCTAATAGTGGTAAAGCTAGGAGCAAACTCAGTATGACCAAGTACCTCCCCTGTGTACAACAGAGAGTTTAAAGAAATGCGGACAACCAGGTACGGTGGCACATGTCAATAATCCCAGTACTTGGGAGACTGAGACAGGAGGATTGAAAGTTCAAAGATGGCCTCAGCATCATACTGAGACCCTGCTTCAAAACAAAAAATTAAAAAAGCTGGGGATTTATCTCGGAGGTACCATCAAAAATAAATAAACAAATAGAAGAAGGAGGAGAAGGAGAAGGAGGAGGAGGAAGAGGAGGAGGAGGAGGAGGAAGAAGAAGAAAGAAAGAAAGAACTAGCAGACATCGCCCCTATTTGCAAGAAATAGAAACTTTTTTTTTTTTTTTTTTTTTTTTTGGTACTGGGGATTGAACCCAGGGACATTCTACCTCCAAGCCACACCCCTAGCCCTTTTTATTTTTTACTTGGAAACAAGATCTCACTGAATTGCTGAGGGCCTCACTAAGTTGCTGAGGCTGGCCTCCAACCTTCAGTCCTCCTGTCTGAGCCTCCCAAGTACTGGGATTATAGGCATGAGCCACCATACTCGATTAAGGTATAATTCTTTATTATAAAAGTAATTCAGCCACGCATGGTGGCACATGCTTGTAATCCCAGTACTTGGGAGGCTGAGACAGGAAGATTGCAGGTTAAAAGACAGCCTCAGCAACTTAGTGAGGCTTTCAGCAACTTATTGAGAGCCTGTTTCCAAATAAATAAAAATGAGTCTGGCGGTGTAGCCTGGAGGTAGAAGGCCCCTGAGTTTGATCCCCAGTACAATACATACATACATAAATGCAATTCGTGATCATGGTAAATTTTCAGGAAAAAAATATAAAGCCACCTAATACCCAGCCATTCTACAGGCATCAATTAGCATGAGACGATTTTTGAAAAGAAGGCACTGAATGTGATGAGGCAGCGGGCAGTCAGGATGGAGACAACAGCACAATGGCTCCAGCACTGCCAGAAAGAGAACAGCGGTCAAAATTAGGTGTATAAGAAGCTGCTGCGCAGGGAGAATGCACTGGGATTGTGGGGGCATCAACGTAAGAGAGTTGGGAGCATCTCGTCACAGGCCCTGGGCTTGTG
>PVLC010047455.1:0-11084 GCA_004027655.1 Graphiurus murinus
ATCCCAGCATTCGGGAGGCTGAGACCGGAGGATCCGGGTTCGCGGCCAGCCTCAGCTACCTAGTGAGGCACTCCGCAACTTAGTGAGACTCGGTTTCAAAATAAAGAATAAAAAATAGGGCTGGGGGTATAGCTCGGAGGTAGAACGCCCCTGAGTTCAATCCCCAGTACCGCAAAAAAAAAAAAAAAAAAAAAAAAAATGAACAAATAAAAAATTGAGCTTTCAAATGATCCAGCAATTTCACTACTGCGCACATATCCGAAAGGACATGAAATCACGTGTCAACACTCTTGTGCTCACCCCAGTGATGTTCACAGTGCTCAAGATGTGGAATCAACTAAGTGTTCATGAGAAGACGGCTGGTAGAGAAATGTGATATGGAATACTATTTAACTTTATTTACTTATTTTTTGCAGTACTGGGAATTGAACCCAGGGGCATTCTACCTCCAACCTACACGCCCGGCCCTATTTTTATTTTTTATTTTGAAACAGGGTCTCACTAAGTTGCAAAGGGCCTCACTAAGTAACTGAGGCTGGCCGCCAACCTGTGATCCTCCTGCTCAGCCTCCCCAGTACTGGGATTACAAGTGTGCGCCACCACACCCAGCTTATTCAACTTTAAAAGAGAAGGAAATCCTGTGATTTGCACCCACATGGGTGAACTGGAGGGCTTTTTCTTACGTGAAATAAGCCAAGCACAGAAAGACAAATACCTCCTGACTTCACTTACACGCAGAATCGAAAGAAGTTGAATACCTAGAGTTAGATTGAACACATAGAGTTAGAGTGTGGGACAGGTTACCAGGGCCTGGGGAGCAGAAGGATGTTTGGAAAGGTTGTTGGTCAAAGAATACAAAATTTCAGTTAGATGGGAGGAAGAAATTCAAGGATCTAAACTATGTGAAATAATACATATATTCATTAGTTTGATTTAGCCATTCCACAATGCTATTTCAAACACCATGTTTTACACAATAAATATATACAAAAATATACTTGTCAATTAAAGAGTAAATAATTTAAAAACTTTTTAATTGACTTGTAAGATGTGTTGATATTTTATTTATTTATATATTTATTTATTTATATATTTATTTATTTTTGGTGCTGGATATATTTATTTATATATTTTATTTATTTATATATTTATTTATTTTTGGTGCTGGAGGCTGAACCCAGGGGTGTTGTATCTCTGAGCTACACCCCCAGCCCTATTTTATTATTTTGAAACATGGTCTCACTAAGTTGCAGAGGGCCTCACTAAGTTGCTGAGGCTGGCTGTGAACCTACGATCCTCCTGTCTCAGCCTCCCAAGTACTGGGATTACAAGTGTGTGCCATCACGCCCAGCTTGTGTGATATATTATACTGTGTAATGATCAAACCAGGGTAGTTAGCATTTTCATCACATAGAACATTTATAATTTATTTGTGTTAGTCATACTCAAAGTCTTCTTGCTCTGAAAAATTAAAATAAACCGTCAAAAAGATCATTTATGAGAAGTGTATGTAAAGCAACTTGAGAAGGGCTTCTCCTATGCTGGCCCTGTTTATTAATGTTGGTGCTGGTTAATGGCTGTCTTTGGTTGGGGAAATTCATCATGCTATATACGTAGGTATGGCTTTTGTGTGAGTACATTATACTTTAGTAGTATTCTTATTTTATTTTCTTAGAAATACTTCCTTTCCATCTGTTCTTGGAGACTACTGGTTAAATTCTCCTTTAAAAGTTTGAGGTCCCTTAAGCCTTACTACACTACTGAGTTCTAGTCAATAAAATGTAAATCGAGGTGATGTGTGTGACTACATGTCTTCCCCATAGGAGCTTCCAATAAATTGTCCTCTGTGCTCTCTTCCCCCACGCCAGCTGAGTGTCAGGAGAGGCCATTGGCAACCTTGGGCGTCCATGATGAGAGTGGCAGAACCATCCTTAGCCAGGGTGCCCTGAGGTTGAAGGGCTGCTCTTGCCAACTGTGCACGTTTTTCCTGTGAGCTGTTTTGTAAGTGACAGATGTTTTGTGATAGATAAAATTGTATTGTATTTCAGCCAATATACAAATGTTGGATGTATTGGCACAACAGCTATGGTTACTCTACTAATACACCTTCTGAAATCACCACGTTCCTTTTTTAAAAGATGTTCACAAAATTCTTTGCAAAATTTCTATGAAGATGTCCCTAGAGTTTGCTTTCTTAAGTATTTACTGTTGCTACTTTAAAAAGAAAGTAACTTGGACAATGAAGCTATGTCAAATGAGGTAATGAGTTTAACACTTCTACCGTCTGCTAAAAAAGTTACAGAATCCCATCCTTCTTCAGTGGGTGTGTGGTCTTTTGATTTGCTCAGACATTTGCAAAAAGAACAATTCTCATAAATAAGGAGCTGAAATCTGAATATCTTAAAATATTGTTTTAGATGAAATATTTTTTTAAAACTCTACTCTTTTATCTAACTGATGTCTCTTGCTGTTCTAAAAGTTCTACGTTCTACTTTATTTATTTATTTGAAGATTCAACCCAGGGAAATTTTACCTCTGTACTACACCTCCAGCACTTTTTATTTTATTTTTTGTGGTACTGGGAATTGAACCCAGGGACATTCTACCTCTGAGTTACATCCCCAGCTTCCCCCCACACCTTTTTTTCTTTTGAAATAGGGTCTTGCTAAATTGCCAAGGTTGGTCTCGAACCTGCAATTCTGTTTCAGCCTCCCCAGTACTGGGATTAGAGGTGTGTACCTGACTTGTATTATTTATTTTTTAAGAATCACAATTAAGCCTAGCATAAACAAGGGACCCATTCCCTACCATATTTTTGTAAGAACCTAGAATGTCGTTTCAGGTGTCAGTCTTTGCAGCTTATCCTGATAGCAGTTTATCTCAGTTTGTTTTCTTTATGGTTTTCCATTTCAATTTCATGGAAACATATTATGATTTTCATAGTATGGTTGCTCCTTTCTTAGAATTTTCTTCCGATTTCTATAGTGAATCATCTCAGATGTGTGTTGTTTTTGTTAGTCTTCTAGGTGATTCCCTCTTTCCCCTTATGTAAGACTGTTTTTCTGTAGGTCCCATAGCCAGCCCCTCCCCACCCAACTTTATCTTTAGGCAGGTAGACTTCTATGGAGACTGGTGCTTGCTATCAGAGAAGGAATGTAGATTGTGTGGACTTCATGGCTTTGCTTCCTACCCCATACCTAGGACCGTGCCTGCAGGGTCAGCTAGGCACAAGGTTCCCAACCAGTTTCTAGAACTGATGGGTGTTCACCTTGTGTAGCCCTGATGGACTGAGGTGGGATCTCCTGCTGCTGCTTCTGCCCTTTATTGAACACTTGGAGCTGAGGGAATGTGTGAAAATCTCTCTCTGCAGCACCAGTTGCCTTTGTCCTGTCTGTAAAGCGTTATGCATGGAAAAATTACCTTTCAAAATATGATATGCTGCTGCTGGTTTTCTTCCCCTTCCTGCTCTGTGGTTTCCCAGTAATTGCATTTTATGAATTGGAGGTGAGAAAGCAATTCTATGGCCCATCCAAAGAGTAGTACCCATGGTAGAGAGGAAGATTTTTGTTTGCTTGGTGCTGGGTCTCTGTGCTGGGGTAGAAAGTTGGAGAGAAAGGCAAAGTCTTCCTCTCATCCTTTAGGAGATGTTGTATAAGGTGAAGCATAGATTAGTTGTCTCCATGTAGCTTAGCTTGTTTCACTTTATTTATTTAATAGAAATGCCTTCTATATGCTGGTCACAGGTTATTGGTTAGTCTTCTTTGTTTTTATTGTAGATTTCTGTCTTTTTCCTGAATAACAGGTAATTTAGGGAGAAGTTTAGAGGTACTTAATCAGGAGTTTCTAGCCAGACGCTTTCTTATTTTTATTATTCTGATACCATTTTAAACTCTCTAAGTGGATCTGATTTTATTTTACTTTAAAAAACTAAGTAGAAGCATTAGTTCCCTTTACTTATTCATCATGTTCTTTTTTGGCTTAAATGAAGTATTCACTGGCTCCAAAATTGTCTTCAGGTACTCTTATAACTTTGAAGGAGGCAGGGCTGAGACTTCTAGTGGTAGCCGCCTGTAGTCATGTCAAACAGTCATCAAATGATAGGTAATTTTTCTTGCCTGGGGAAGAAATGGTTCTTTAGGTTAGTTTGTTAAAAATAGTAGAAACCAACTATAGCCAATGTGCATATATATATGTATACGCGCACACACACACACACACACACACGCGCGCGCGCGCACACACACACACACACACACACACACATTTGGCTCTCCATATCCATGATTCTACATCTGTGAAATCAAGTAACTGGGCTGAAAATGTTTGGAAAAATTGCATCTGTACTGAACACGAACAGACTTTTCTTGTCATTGTTCCCTAATAATACAGTATAATAACTATTTACATAGCATGTGTATAGTATTAGGTTTATAAGTAATGTAGAGATGATTTAAAGTATACAAGATGTGTGTAGATTATATGCAAATACTACATTATTTTATATAAGGGGCTTGAATATCTGTTGATTTTGGTATTCTGGGGATCCTGGAATCAACCGCCCATGGATACTGAGGGATGACTTTATTGGAATGCTGGAGTATAAAAAAGTAATCCAAGGACAGTTGGGCCTTTTGAGAGTTGTAACTAGGAGCTCTGAAGCTGTTAGGAACCCAGACTTCTTCCTTATTCCTTCTCTTTCTCTGCTTCACTCTAAAAGAAACATTAATTGTAAACCAAGGCCTATTCCAGACACACACATGATTTTATCTGCTTCTCCATACACATGGTGTAAAATGAAAGCCTCATGGCTTCTCAGTTGTCCTCTTCTCCCTTCAAGTAACTCAGCTCAGATGGACTAGATGCCTTTAAGTCCTGATTCCAGACTCCAAGAAGAGCATTTGTTGGGCCTGGCTTGGGTCAGGTGACCATCCTCGTCCAGTCGCCTGTGTTTGTGTACATGTGTATGTATATGACGGTACAGGCATGACTGTGGGCTCCATCTAAGGGATGAGGACAGTGATCAGGAAGGAGGCTCATTGTGAGCTGGGCAGGTCCCTGAAGGTGCCTACCACTAATGAATGTATAATTGGTCATTTGGGGGAGGGGAGCTGGAGTTCCTGGCTGTGATCCCTTTCTCAGGCTTATGGGGTTACTTGGGTGGAATGGCCCCAGTCTTCCCATTGTGCTGTGGGATCTTGGGAGGAATTGTCGGGTAATCTGTAAGTAGCATGCTTGAATCTTTGGCTGACTCCCATCACATTTCCTTGGTTGTTCCCACTCTCCTCTGATCAGAAGACTCTTTAATAGGAAAGCCACATTTTGCAAGCTTTCTTTCTACCAGTGACTTTGTTTAGACTAGAAACTAGTCTCCCTTCAATTCTAAAGCAAGACCAATATCAAGTGGACATGGGGCTTCTGTCACTATTATATTGTTCTCTGGGTATAGAAATAGATAGATGTTTCTCATAGATGCATTCAGTGGAATTGAGCTCAAGTTAGCAATGTAGGAAGAGCCCTGGCCTGAGTCAGAAGTCTTGTATTTTATTCTTGACACATTTTTCACATGAAACTTCAAGACTTTGGGCAATTTAAAAAGTGAACCTAAACCTGTTTTGTTTTTTTTTTTCTTTCTGGTACTGGGGATTGAACCCAGAGGCATTCTACCTGCCAGCTAGATCCCCAGCCCTTTTTATTTTAAAACAGGGCTTACTAAGTTGCTGTGGTCTCATTGAGTTGCAGAGGCTGGCCTTGAACCTGTGATCCTCCTATCTCAGCCTCCCAAGTACTGGGATTGTAAGTACACACCACCATGCCCTTCCCAAATCTGTTTTAAAATTTATAAGAGGGTGATAATAATTTCTGTTTACCATTTATCAAATACTTTAAATATGACCGTGTGTGTGTGTGTGTGTGTGTGTGTGTGTGTGTGTGTGTGTGTGTATGGATATAGAAGGCATTCTTTTTTTCTTTTCTTTTTTTTCTGAGACAAAGTCTTACATTGTGACCCAATGATCTTCCTGCCTCAGCCTCCCAAGCAGCTGGGACTACAGGCACACACCATGGTGCCTGGCCAGAAGGCATTCCTTATTACTTGACTTTGGGTGAATTATTCATAACTTTCCAACAAAATTCCAATGGTCAGTAGAGATACGTAGCATGACATCAGGAGGAGAGGTGGGAATTTGGAAAGAGTGGTTAAACAACTTGCCTAATAGCATAAGGGAAGTCAGAGGCAGAGCTGGGATGAAGACTTCTGTGCAGATCCTCTCTCTGCGCCTGATTTCCCAGCAGACCCTCCTGTCTCAGTCTGCAGTTGACCTGTCCTGGTTTGGCCTAAAGGAAGAAACTCCATGTTGAGATTGAAGTAGGCTCTTGACTCTGGCCCAGATGATGGATATGTCTCTTGTATCCTGGACAAATCTTTGTAGCTAAAGGTGACTGGTTCCTGAGGCATAAAGTTTCATCACTCTTCCTCCTCTTCCTTCAGGGTGCTCCATACCATGGGGTGTTAGGAGGGAAATGAGAACCATTGCAGGTAGGAGACTCAGGAGTCGCTAAGCACTGAGTGAGGGAAATCCACTGGACGATTTTCTTCTTCTGTGCCCTCCAGGGACTTTGTCTTTGTCAGGCAAAATAGGGTTAAAGTAAATGACAAAACTAAAGGAAACAAGGCCTCTTTTCCTTTGGTTTTGAAGCCACTGAGGAACTGTGACATGAAAAACAAAAAGAGTAGGGACCACTATTATAGCACTTTACAGTTTATGAGGGTGTTCATGGTTCCTGGGACATGGGTCTTCACAAACAACCCCGTGGGCTAGAAATTGTCATTGTCACTGTTATCCGGAGGAGGAGCCTGAGCCCTAAGATATGAGGTGACCTGCTCAAGTGAAAGGCTCTGTTAACGGAGCCAGAATTTGCACCTGGGTCTGCTTGACTCCACACTGCTTCCTCTTACCAGCCCCACTCCAACGTTCACTGGGGAGATTTAAAAATACTGATACCTGCTTCCCACGTCCATGGATCCTGATTTAAGTGATCTGGGCTGGGGCCTGGGTATTGGGATTTCGAAAGCTTCCTGGGCGATTTACTATTCAGCTGGGATGGAGAGCAGCTACTCCATGTCATCCCCCAGTGGTGGCAGAGCCAGCAACTGTGACCCCCTTGCTTCAAGTTGCTTCTCCAATTTGAAGGTGCCTAAGAACGCTCCGTGGTCAGTGTTCTGTGTCATCACATTCTGAATCAGGAAGGCTGGAGGCCAGAGAGTCTCCATTCCCTTTCCTTCCTCTTTTTCGTCCTTCCTCCCTCTTTCCCTCTGTCCCTTCCTTCCTTTTGTGCTGGGGATTGAACCTGGGGCATTCTACCTCTGAGATACACCCCCAGCCCTATTTTATTTTATTTTGAAACAGGGTCTCACTAAGTTGCTGAGGGCCGCTAAGTTGCTGAGGCTGATTTAGAACCTCGAATCCTCCTGTCTCAATCTCCCTAGTGCTGGGTTACAGGTGTGCACCCCCGCACCTGGCAGAGAGTCTACATTTCTAACAGGCCCCAGATGATGTTGTAGCTCCTGGAATTACACTTTGAAAAGAAAGGTAATCTAACCAACATCCCTTCCTATGCCAACCACCTGCAAGGCTGGGTATCTCCTGACCTGGGCTCCCCAGCTGTGCTCAGTAGGACTTTCCCCTCTCTCCTCTCCAACCAAGTTGGTCAGGCCCCATCAGTCTGTGCCTGTGCTTTGGATGCAGTGCTCCTTTCTTCCCACCCTTGGGTTTGCTTCTGAGGATTCTGGATTAGCCTTTTCTCTGGTACCTGCTTCTGGTTCCAGGATCTGGTACCTTCCAGCTGCACCATTTGCCAATGTCTGCCCAGTCTTGGGGTGTGCAAAGCAGGAGGGAGGCCATGCTATGATGATCAGAAAGCCTCGTGTTTGAGATCAGAAGATTTGAGTCCTGGCCCTACGACCTTGAGCAAGTTCCCTGACTTCTCTGAGCCTTAGACTCCTTATATATAAGGGGAAGGAGATTACTGCCTTATAGGTTGACAGTGAAATTAAATGAGATGATGTAGATAAAATGCCCACATCAGAGACTGGTGTGCTCAGTAAGCGATAATTACATTATTAAGGAGATTGGAGCTAAGCATTCATTGAATATCCAAAATGTGTCATACCTGGCACTAGGTGATTTAAACACCTCATCTTATCTGATCCTCAGAACAATCCTACCAGGTATACCTGACTTTCCTGATTGTGCAGCTGAGGCAATTGGAATCAGAGAGGGTGAAGACTCACCTGAGGACCCACAACTACAGAGCCCTAAGGGCCAGAACTTGCATTCCGATTTGTTTGACTTCATGAAGCCTTTTGCAGCCCCTGTTGTCAGAGTTGCGGCTGTTTGACAGATAGGAAGGGCTCAATACACGCTAGTCGACTTAGCTGTTTGCGGGGAAGGAGAGCAGGACCCTGAGGGTTGGAAGCAGCCTCGCTGTTCTCCTTTTGCTCCCGGGGGGCAGGGGGGGGCATCCTGCAGAGATGCAGGTAGGTAAGATGAACTACCAGGTCAGAAAGTGACTTTGATGGATAAACCTAACAAACATTGTCTGCGTGGCCCCTGCTTCTCAAGAGCAGAGAACAGTTTCTGCCTGTGTGAGGATGAGCTGGGGCAGCAGGTGTGGGAACAGCGGGTGGGGATGAATGAAGTCTTCTTCTGGCTGGGGCCTGGGAAGGAACAGGGGCGCCCTGGCGGGCTCCCAGCCAGTCTCCCTGCAAAAGAGCTAGATGCAGACACCCACCAGCTCCCCTCTGCCTTTGCCGCACGTGGCACCAGGTTGTTGATGTAAAATGTAAATCGTGCTTCTCAAGCAGCCTGACAGCGGGGCGCACGCTGATGAGCAAGTGCAGGTGGGTTCTGGAGGCTGTGGGGAGCCAGCAGCTCGAAATCCCAAATAACTTGACTTTCGTGGCGACTGTGAGGCTCATCTGGTCCCTTGCAGAAGACTCTCACGCACCCCAGGCCTTACCCAGCAGGATGAGGAAAACCTAAAGGGAAGGATGGCAACTTCCATACAGGCCGCTGTCCCAGAGGGTGATGATCGCTTAGTCTGATGTCCCCTTTGGCCATGCAAGTGCAGCGGAACTCCTGTGGTGGACTTCAGGAGCTGTGTGATCGTGCCCTGCCCTGCACTGGTAGGGCAGTGATGATCAGTTTGCACTGCCCTCCCATAGCTCTGAGCATAGGCACCATGATGAATCCCTCCGTCAGGACGAGAAGTTGCTAAGAGAAGCTCAGCCAAGCCCTCCGGCTTGCTGGTGGGCGTGTTGGAGTGGCTGTGCTCAGTGAGAAAGCAGAAGAGCCTCTTGGTCTTGCTTCACACCAGCTCCTGCAGCTCCATAGCTTGAGCTATCTTGAAAATTTCTCAGATTTTACACAATTACATGGAAGAAAAAACAACTGTGACATATGCTTCATTATTTCTGTAGCTGGATCCTTTTGATGGTTCTATTATTTCACAACAGTTACCAAAATTCTTTTTCTCTGAGATTGGGGAAGAGGAGCTTTGCAGCAGAAGGGTCATCTCCCCCTTTTTTTTTGTGGTACTGGGGATTGAACCCAGGGGCATTCTATCTCTGAGCTACACCCCCAGTCTTATTTTTTATTCTTTATTTTGAAACAGGGCCTCACTAAGTTGTGAAGGGCCTCATTAAGTAGCTGAGGCTGGCCATGAACCTGCGATCCTCCTGCCTCAGCCTCCCAAAAACTGGGACTACAAGCATGCACCACCACTCCCAGCTCTTATTTTGAAACAGGGTCTCACTAAGTTGCTGAGGCTGTCCTTGAACCTGTGATCCTCTTGTCTCAGCCTCCCAAATACTGGGATTACAGGAGTGTGTCACCACGCCAGGGATTTTGTTTTGTTTGAAACTGGGTCTCACTAAGTTACTAAGAATCTCTGTGTTGCTGAGGCTGTCCTTGAACCTTGGATCCTCCTGTCTCAGCATTCCAAGTCACCTTATCTTTATAATTGCTAAGTGGAGGTCCTTGAATCCACTTAAAACTACATTTTAACCTTTTAATTTTTAATTAATTTCAATTGCAAAAATAGAATCCCTATATGCCATTTATTCAAATTCCCCTAAATGTTAATATCTTGTATAACTTAAAGTACAATGGTCAAAATCAGGAAATCAACATTGATATGACACTATTATCCAATCTGTAGACTTAATTTATCTTTTTTTTTTTTTTTTTTTGCGGTACTGGGGATTGAACTCAGGGGCATTCTACGTCCGAGCTATACCCCCAGCCCTATTTTTTATTCTTTATTTTGAAACCGAGTCTCACTAAGTTGCGGAGGGCCTCACTAGGTAGCTGAGGCTGGCCGCGAACCCGGATCCTCCGGTCTCAGCCTCCCGAATGCTGGGATTACAAGCATGCGCCACCACGCCCGGCTGTAGACTTAATTTAAATGTTGCCAGTTTTCTGGCAAAATACAATTACTGCTCCCTTTCAGGCCCAGAATCCAAATCCAGGACCACAAATGACAGTTCTGCAGTTTTTCTTTGTTGCTCATGGCCTTGGCATCTCTAAGAAGCACTGGTCAGGCAAGGCATAGTGATGCATGCCTGTAATCCCAGTCCTTGGGAGGCTGAGACAGGAGGATAGAGGCCAGCCTCAGCAATATAGCCAGGCCCTCAGCAACTTAGTGAGACACTGTTTCAAAATAAAAAATTAACAATTGCTGTGTGCATGTATGTCACTGTCAACACAATTTACATTATGATGTGAGACTATAATGCACTAATAAAAGTATATAAAAACAAAATAAAAAATAAAATAGGGCTGGGAGTGTAGCTCAGAGGTAGAACGCCTTTGCTGGGTTCAAACCCTGGGAACCCTAGTACATTGTTGGTGGGATTGCAAACTTGTGCAACCACTGTGGAAGACAGTATGGAGGATCCTCAGACGATTGGGAGTGAACCTACCATATGACCCAGCAATACCACTACTGGGTATATACCCAACAGAATGGAAACCAAATTATCAGACCGATACATGTGTATCTATGTTTATAGCAGCTCAATTCAC
>PVLC010047456.1:0-11084 GCA_004027655.1 Graphiurus murinus
ATTTGAAGCATCTTCAAGGTTAAACACAGAAAAGGAGTTGGTTTTATGTTTCCACCATGGACTCCACCCACAAACCTCAACTCCATGGCTTTATCCACTACAAGTTCAGCGGTCAGTCCAAAGCACTCTTCTTTCCAGTATTTGGACTCATAGATTCGTGTCCGAATGATCTTCTCCACCAGATATTGAGGGTTGGTGCCATGGATGCTGTGCGCATCCTTCACTGTACGTTTCGCCATTTTAAGCCGCCTTCACGAGTCAAATACTTTAACCATGTCACTTTTCACAAATGCAGTTCCTTCTCTTTGCTGGACCTATTTTTCTCATTCTACAGGAAACACTTATTCATTCTTCAGGTCCCCTTGCCGCTTTTTGCACAGCTTGTGACCCGCCTCCGAGGCTAGGTCCACACCGGCATCCACTTGGAGAGGTAAGGCTCCAGATACTCCTCCCGCCTCTTTCTGGACAGCACTGACCTCCAAGGGTTTCAGCCCCAACTTCGCCAGGAGCTTATGTCTCCTCGATGCTGAGCGACGAGGCACCTCCTGAGCTAGTTTTGGAGCTCACGCTTCTCCAGCTTCACAAGCCACTGGGAGAGCTTGGCCTGGCTGCGCCTAGGGACCTTCGGCTTAAATGCTAGCCCAGAGGACCCCACCCTGCCCCACCCTACCCCACCCTGCCCTCAATGGCGCTACCCACATTGACCCCACCCTGTCGGCCCCGCCCATGTTGGCTCCACCCTGTAGGCGCCGCCCTGGGGAGGAGTCATCAAGATTGCTTAGCTCTTTCATTATTGACTACCTACTGCACACGCTGTGTTGTGCTAGGCCCTGGGAAACCTCACCGAACAAGTTGGCCTCCATCCCATCAAGAAAGAAGTAAATCTACTATGCTCAGTCCCCAGAGAAATTTTATTATTGCCAATAAAAATTAAAAAGGAGCCGGGCGTGGTGGCGCACGCTTGTAATCCCAGTACTTGAGAGGCTGAGCCGGCAGGATCCCGGTTCGAGGCCAGCCTCAGCTACTTACTGAGGCCCTTCGGAATTTAGCGAGATCCTGTTTCCAAACAAAGAATTAAAAATAGGGCTAGGGGTGTAGCTCGGAAGTAGAATGCCCCTGGATTCCATACCTAATACCGCAAAAAGGGGTGGGGGTGAGGGGTGGGGGTGTGGCTCGGAGGTCGTATTCCCCTGGGTTCAATTCCCAGTAAAGCAAATAATTAAAAAATAAAATAAAATAGGGCTTGGTGTGGAGCCAGGAGGTAAAGAGCCCCGGGATTCCATCCCCAGCACCACCAAAACAAACAAAAAGAAAACGCTGTGGTCCCTCTGGGTCACCAAGCCACACCACTAGCCCTATTTTTTAATCTTTATTTTGAAACAGGGTCTCACTGAGTTGAGCGGGAGGGTCTCACTAAATAGTTGAGGCTGGCCTGGAACCTGCAATCCTCCTGTCTCAGCCTCTCAAGTACTGGGATTACAAGCGCGTATCACCATGCCCAACTCCTATTTTTAAAAGGGGGAAATCCCCAACTCACACACCTCCTCTCCTCCACTCCTTTTCCTTCTCCTTCTTCTTCGCTGAGGATGGAATCCAGGGCCTCCCACAAGCCGGGCAAGGGCTGGACCACTGCCTCGCATCCCAGCCCTCAAATACCTCCTTATGGGACTAAAGCCAGTTCCCCTGGGGTGAGGCATGAGCCACAACGTGCAACCCCATTTCCCCGGGAACAGAGCAAGGTAGAGAAGATCAGGGAACAGCTGGCGCCTTCCTGGTGTCCCACCCAGCCCGGGTCCCCAGGGATACAGGAGACTCGGAGTCAGGGAACAGCTGGCACCTTCCTGGTGTCCCACCCAGCCCCGGTCCCCAGGCCCGGGGACCCCGAGTCTGAGGTCTCTGCCCCCCACCCCGACCCGCAGCCAGCGCACCCCGTTCAGGCGCAGCCAGCTGGAGGAGCTCCAGGCGCTGTTCGCCAAGACGCGGTACCCGGACTTGTCCGTGTCCGCGCGAGGAGCTGGCGCTCAAGGTCCACCTGCCCGAGTCCAGGGTGCAGGTGGGCTGCTCCGCCCCGGGCCCCTCCTCACCCTTCCCAGGACCTTCTGTGGGCCCTCCTCAGCCCGAGTGAGGGGAGGAGGCGGCGGGACTCCAGCACACAGGATCAGCCACAGTTACAGTGTCCGAAGGCTCCCTGGGTCCTGAAATGTCTCTGGTCATCTCTTTCCTCTGGATCTCTCTCACTCCTGCCTCAGGACCTGCTCACTCTCCTTTCCTCTTCCCCTGAAGACATTATTCCCCTAATTACTACAAGGTTGCCCCGGTACCTGGGTCAGTCAAACAAGGTGACCCAGAGGGACCATAGCGTTTTCTTTTTTGTTTGTTTTGGTGGTGCTGGGGATGGAACCCCAGGGCACTTTACCTCCTGGCTCCACCCCAAGCCCTATTTTATTTTATTTTTTAATTATTTGCTTTACTGGGAATTGAACCCAGGGGAATACGAAATCCAAGCCACATCCCCAGCCCCCCACCTCCCCTTTTTGCGGTATTAGGTATGGAATCCAGGGACATTCTACTTCTGAGCTACACCCCTAGCCCTATTTTTAATTCTTTGTTTGGAAACAGGATCTCGCTAAATTCCAAAGGGCCTCACTAAGTAGCTGAGGCTGGCCTTGAACCGGGATCATCCGGGCTCAGCCTCTCAAGTACTGGGATTACAAGCTTGTGCCACTACGCCCGGCTCCTAGCCCTTTATAAAGACTTTTATTTGGAAACAGGGTCTTGCTAAGATGATGAGTCTGTCCTTGTACCCACGATCTTCCTGTCTCAGCCTCCAAAGTACTGGGATTACAGGCATGTGCCGCTGTGTCTGGTTTGTTCTCTCTCTCTCTCTCTCTCTCTCTCTCTCTCTGTCTCTGTTTGTGTGTGTGTGTGTGTGTGTGTGTGTGTGTGTGTGTGTGTATGTGTGTGTTTTATCCTTCCTGAATAGAAGAGGCTCCTGGTCTCTTCTTTTTCCCCACCTTTTTGGTCTTTCTGGATGTGATTCTCTCCTTTTTTTCTTTCTTTCGATTTCTCCCTTCACTCTCACAAGTCTTTGTCCCTCCTGATCTCTGGACACCCCTCTCCCTGCCCCAGGTTGTTTCCTCTGTCTCTGGACAGAACTAATTTAGCAAATGCTCCCATCTTCTTAGGACACTAGGTCCAGCCTCAGCAGAATGGCAGGGGAATTAGGGAGGATTGGGCTCAGACTCAGGACTCATGGGGGAGGGAACCCTGTGGAGACAAGGGAGTTTTAACTAGATGATGTGCTCCCCCATCGCCTCTAGTTGAAATCAGGGTGCTGGGGACACTCCACAGCACACCTCTACTTATTTATTTATTTATTATTTTTGTGGTACTGGGGATTGAACTCAGGAACTATGCCACCGGCCCTCTTTTATTTTGAAACAGGGTCTCACCTTGAACCAACGATCCTCCTGCCTCAGCCTCCCAAGTACTGGGATTTGATTACAGGTGTGCAGCATGAAGCCCGGCAGCAGCTCCCCTTTTTGCTGGGTGCTTCTGGTGTGCCAGACTCACTGGTGTTAACAACTCACTGAATTCTCACTACAGTTCTTTGGACATGCTGGATGTGGTGGCACATGCCTGTAATCTCAATACGTGGGAAGCTGAGACTGTATGATCGCAGGTTTCAGGCCAGTCTCAGCAATCTAGAGAGACCGGCAGCAATTTACAGAGATCCTGCTTCACAATAAAAAATAAAAAGGGTGGAGTACAATGACCATTGCCTGTAAGTTCTTGGAAGGTTGAGACAGGAGGATCTCAGATTTGAAGCCAACCTCACCAACCTAACAAGACCTTATTGAATAATAATAATAATAGTAGTAGTAGTAGTAGTAGTAGTGCTGGGAGTGTAGGTCAGAGGTAGAATGCCCTTGGGTTTAATAAATAATAATAAAACAAATAATAATTTTTAAAAAGTAGGTAATTAAGTAAAAATAAAATAGTGCTGGGGGTGTAGCTGGGAGGTAGCATGTCCTTGTGTTCAATCCCCAGCACCAAAAATAAAATAAAGTAACATTTAAAAGAGGCTGGGGAGCCGGGCATGGTGGCGCACGCTTGTAATCCCAGCATTCGGGAGGCTGAGACCGGAGGATCCGGGTTCGGGGCCAGCCTCAGCTACCTAGTGAGGCACTCCGCAACTTCGTGAGACTCGGTTTCAAAATAAAGAATAAAAAAAAATAGGGCTGGGGGTTTAGCTCAGAGGTAGAATGCCCCTGAGTTCAATCCCAGTACTGCAAAAAATAAAAAAATAAAAAATAAAAAAAATAAAAGAGGCTGGGGGTGTAGGTCAGAGGTAGGACACCCCTGGCTTCAACGGTATCTGGCAGATAGTAAGAAAAATGTGTTTGAATGTCTCTGTTTCTCCCTCCTTCTGTCTTACTGAAACCAAATTTCAGTACTTGCCCCAATTTGTCAAGTATTTGGGACAAACCTTTGAGAGGAAGGAAAAATAAAGTTTCCTTCTAGCAAATTGG
The DNA here is from genome assembly GCA_004027655.1 of Graphiurus murinus. NCBI lineage: Eukaryota > Metazoa > Chordata > Mammalia > Rodentia > Gliridae > Graphiurus > Graphiurus murinus. The sequence continues at coordinate 4,533 of PVLC010047456.1, forward strand.
AGAAACCAGTGAACTTAACCATTCAAAACCAAAAAAACTGGGTTCTCCCTGAACACAAGAATCATGTCACTTTTAAGAGCTAGACTTTCTGGTAAGGTGTGATTATCAGAATGGACATAATTCAGCAGGTTGTGGTGGTGCACACTTGTAATGCTGTAATTGGGAGGCTGAGACAGGAGGATCACAGGTTCTAGACCAGGTGCAGCAATTCAGTGAGGCCCAACTTAGTGAGACTCTGTTTCAAAATACAAATAAAATAGGACTGGGGTGTAGCTCAGAGGTAGAATGCCCCAGGTTCTATCCCCAGCAAAACACACACACACACACACACACACACACACACACACACACACACACACTCCATGTCTCTGTGTCCTGGGTTGGTTCTTTCCAGACCCACAGGGACCAGGTCTTCAGGTCTTCTTTCCTTTGGGTCAGTGATTGATCAGAGCATGTTATTTATTAACAGGGGAGAAGGAAAAAGGGAGGAGGAAAAATGTCAGCTTTGGAGCCGGCCATCGGTTAGCTGCTGGGTCTGAAGCTCAGAAGTGCCCCTGTTATGTTGCATACTTCTTGCCTGTGCCTCCACTTCTACTGTCTGCCCCTCCCTGCGTGTCTCTCTCTCTCTCTCTCTCTCTCTCTCTCTCTCTCTCTCTCTCTCTCTCTCTCTCCTCACTCCCTTTTCTGGGAATCACATCTGAGCCGCCCCCCCGCCCCAGTCCTGGTTCCAGTCCCCTTCATTCCTGCTTGGACTCTCTGCCTGGCCTCTTCCTGCCCCTGCCCCTGCCCCTGCCCCTGCAGAGCTCTGCCTGGCCTCTTCCTGCCCCTGCCCCTGCAGAGCTCTGGGTCTGAGGCTGGGGGTGGGCAGGGGAGACTTTCCACCTACAACCATGATTCTGTGTGGTGTGTGGTGTGGTGTGGTGCGTGTGCGTGTGCGTGTGCGTGTGCGTGTGTGTGTGTGTGTGTGTGTGTTACTGGGGATTAAACCCAGGGACATGCCGAGGCTGGTCTCATACTGTGATCCTCTCACTGCAGCCTCCTGAGTAGCTGGGATTACATGGGATTACAGGGGTGTGCCACTGAGCCTAGGCAGGAATCTCCAAGCTACACCTCCGGCACTATTTTGTTTTGAAACAGTCTTGCTCAGTTGCTGAGGGCCACATTAAATTGCTGAGTTGGCCTGAAACTTTTTTTTTTTTTTTTTTTTTTTGGCGGTACTGGGGATTGAACTCAGAGCTATACCCCCAGCCCTATTTTTTATTCTTTATTTTGAAACTGAGTCTCACTAAGTTGCGGAGTGCCTCACTAGGTAGCTGAGGCTGGCAGTGAACCCGGATCCTCCGGTCTCAGCCTCCCGAATGCTGGGATTACAAGGGTGCGCCACCACGCCCGGCTCTGAAACTGTTTTTCTTTTTTCTTTTTGCAGTACTGGAGATTGAACTCAGGGGCATTCTACCTCCGAGCTACATCCCCAGCCCTTTTTTTTATTTTTTACTTTGAAACAGGGTCTCACTAAGTTGCAGAATGACTCAAGGTAGCTGAGGCTGGCCGTGAACCTGGATCCTCAGGTTTCAGCCTCCCAAATGCTGGAATTACCAGCGTGGGCCACCATGCCCGGCTAGCCTCAAACTTGTGATCCTCCTGTCTCATTCTCCCAAGTCCTGGGATTATAGGCATGCTGCATGTGCCTGGCTACAACCACAGTTCTCAAAGCCTAGGCTCCTGATGCCCCAGCAGTTCAGTGTCACCCTGGACTCACTAGAAATGTACGTTCCCAGGCCCCATGCCGGGCCTGCTGAGTCAGGAACAATGGGGGGAAGCCCAGGAATCTGGGTTTTATTTTTGTTTTTATCATCGTTATTATTATTTTTGGCAGTATTGGGGCTTGAACCCAGGAGCACTCTACCACAGAGCAGCACGGCTGTGGTGCCCTGCCTAGGTGTGGGAAAGGGGAACTGCGTGCTGTGCATGGGGGAAGGGGGAAAAGAGGTAGGACCAAAGAAATCAGTAGGAAGGAGAAAAACTGGGAAAGAAAGAGGAACTGTGGCACACACCTGTCATCCAGAACCCGGGAGGATGAGACAGGAGAACCGAAGGTTCAAGGACCAGCCTCAGCAAGTAGTGAGACTCTCAGCAACCTAGGGAGACTTTGTTTCTAAGTAAAAATAAAATAAGACTTGGGGTACAGCTCAGAGGTTGAATGCCTCTGGGATCAATCCCCAGTATTACACACAAACACACACACACACACACACACACACACACACACACACACACACAGGAAAAAAAAAACATAGGGCTGGGGACCTAGCCTGGAGGCAGAATGCCTGTGGGTTCAATCCCCAGTAGCACACACAGACTACTAAGTTTACACCTATGATAAATTTATAGTCCTGAGATCTATTTACTGTGTTTCGTTTGGCATTTGGTTTCCTTTTTAATTTTTATTGGCAATAATAAAATTTCTCTGGGGACTGAGCATAGTAAATTTACTTCTTCCCTGATGCAAGTTCTCAAGGGTCCTTGACACAAACCAGAAGTTGGGTTTAATGTTTATTTTATTTTATTTCATTTTATTTTTTTTACTGGGGATTGAACTCAGGAGTGTTCTACCTTCAGGCTATCCCCCCAGCCCTATTTTTTATTCTTTATTATTTTGAAATCAGGTCTCACTAAGTTGTGGAGTGCCTCACTAGGTAGTTGAGGCTGGCCACGATCCCGGATCCTCTGGTCTCAGCCGCCCAAATGCTGGGATTATAAGCGTGCACCACCACGCCGGCTTTGTACTGGGGATTGAACCCAGGGGCATTCTACCTTGGATCTCCACCCCACCCCCCATCACACTTGATCTTTTAGTAGGTAGTCAATAATGAAAGAGGCCAACTTGTTCGGTGAGGTTTCCCAGTGCCTAGCACCCAGGACTTCAAGGAGAAGGATGGCTACAAGCCTGACGTCAAGATTGAGTACGTGGACAGGACGGGCAGGAAACTCACACCTAAGGAGGCTTTCCCGCAGCTGTCCCACCACATCCACTCGAAGGGCTTGGGCAAGATGAAGACCAAGCGGGGATGAAGAAGCTGGACAAGGAGGCGCTCCTGAAGAAGACGAGCTCCAAGTCACGCCCCTGGGCACCGTGGCCCTGCTCCAGGAGAGGCAGAAAGCCCAGAAGACTCGGTACATCATGCTCAGCGGCAGCGGCAAGAGCTTCACCAAGTGAAGCCGCCTGCCTCCTGTGTCCTGCCCCGGCTTTAATGTTAAATAAAGTTCCCCACTTATTTAAAAAAAAAAAAAAAAAGTCCACCAGTGACAGAACAGAAAACCAAACAGCAAGGACATGTGTGTGTGTGTGGGGGGGGGTGGGTGCGCACGCGCGCGCACATGCCCCCCCCCCACCGGGAATTGAACCCAGGGGCATTCTATCTCCGAGCAACCCCTCCAGCCCTATTTTTTATTCTTTATTTTGAAACAGGGTCTCACTAAGTTGTGGAGAGCCTCACTCATTAGCTGAGGCTGGCTTCCAACCTTTGATCCTCCTGTCTCAGCTAGGGATTGATCCCAGGGGCATTCTGCCTCTGAGCTACACTTCCAGACCTATTTCTTATTCTTTGTTTTGAAACAGGGTCTCTCTAAGTTTTGGAGGGCCTCACCAAAAGCTGAGGCTGCCCAGGATCCTGTGATCTTCTGTCTCAGCCTCCCAAATACTAGGATTACAAGTGTGCACCAACACTCTGGCATTTATTGATTTATTTTTGTGGCCCTGGAGATTGAACCCAAGGATATTCTACCTCCAAGCTACATCCCCAGCTGAGGCTGGCCGCGAAACTGGATCCTCCAGTCCCGGCCTCCCAAGTACTGGGATTACAAGCCTGTGCCACCATGCCTGGCTTATTTTTTCTTTTGAAACAAGGTCTCACTTAAATTTCTGAGGGCCTTGCTAGATGACTGGGGTTATAGGCGTGGACCCTGGAGCTGGTTTGAGTTGACCTTCAAAAGATTGTTAACTTCTGAGGACCTTTTTTGCCAGGGGACTCCTTCCCCAAGTTATTAAAAGGCTGAGGAAAACACCCAGCCCTGTCTTACAAGAGATTTTACTTTGGTTAGTACTGATCATAATTCCAAAGAAGTAATGCCATTTCCTACATCCTTTCCCTTTAAAACTATCAATACATCTGACATTTTGAAAGACTTGAACTTTTTTTTTTTTTTTTTTATACTAGGGATTGAACCCAGGGGCACTCCGGCATGAAGCTACACCACAGCCCCACTTTCTATTTTGAGACAGGGTCTTGCTAAATTGTCCCGGGTGTCCTGGAACTTGGAATCCTCCTGCCTCGGCCTCCTAGTAGTTGGGATTGTAAGCCTTCGTCTATAATCACCGCAGCTGCCATTGCACCTGAGAGGGGAATGCCAGGTTTACAGACACACCTGACGGCTGTTTCTGTGTAAAGTGACTAAATGGAACTCACTTTTTTTCTCTCAAATATCAAGTAGAAGTAATATGAAAACTAAACTTGAGCCAGGCATGGTGGCGCACACCAGTAATCCCAGTACTCAGGAGGATGAGACAGGAGAATCACAGGTTCAAGACCAGCCTCAGCAACTTAATGAGCTCCCCACAACTTAGTGAGACTGTTGCAAGGTGACCCACAGAGACACACCAGACTCCATTTGTGCCAAAGAGGTCGCTTTATTGACTGGCCGCCAGCTTGCCTGGAGGAGCAGCCTAAAGGCTGTCCCTTGGAAATCTGGTGTAAGCCAGTCTTATACCTTTTGGTTACAGAGTTGGGGGTATGGAAAATCATTGCATGTTTTACAAATCAAGGGCTTAGGACACACAGCTTATCTTATTTAGAGAGCTAATAGCAGTTAACATTCCTTTTTACATACTGGTTTAGTTTCTGTTTGCCCCTTGGACCTTAGTCAAAGAGGGCCAGAAGAACTTCCCTAAGATGGCACTCTTTCCAACTTTTCATCCTCCTCCTCCTCCTCTTCACTGGACTCCACATCACCCATTTCCTCTTCTAGAGCACTAACCCGAGGCTCCAGTTGCTCAGCTTCCTCTAGCTCATAACGTTTCTGTAGGTGGGGCAGAATGATATCACAGACTCTCTCACTGTGCAGCAGTTCATCAATGAATTCATCTACATGCATCAACTCAAACTGCCCATTTCGGGTGTGGCTCTTAATTTTTCGATAGTCATTGTACAAAGGCTCCAAGTACTTGTAACAATCCACTGCAGTGCCTGTCAGCCTCGTGTAAAGTGCTCCCAACATGCGGACATACTTGAAATCTTCATTTTTTATAAACTCTACAATGATATCCTTCTCAGGTTGAATTTGAAGCATCTTCAAGGTTAAACACAGAAAAGGAGTTGGTTTTATGTTTCCACCATAGACGTCACCCACAAACCTCAACTCCATGGCTTTATCCACTACAAGTTTATCCGAAAGTCCAAAGCACTCTTCTTTCCAGTATTTGGACTCAGAGACTTGTGTCCGAATCAACTTCTCCACCAGATATTGAGGGTTGGTTCCATCGATGCTGTGGGCAATCTTCACCGTACAGTTCGCCATTTTTAAGCCGCCTTCATGATGAGTCAAATTCTTTTTTTTTGGGGGGGGGGAGGATAGTTTATTGTAAAATACGAAGCAGCAATGATCCAGCAAGTAAGTTTCTGCTTTATATTTCCAGCCAGAGCACAAAAAGACTGATGTCCTCCCTCATCGATGCCAAGCTTAAAAAATGAAAGGAACCACCATGAAGACAATGCCACATTAAAATTTCTTTCTCTTGACAATTTCTGGTTTCCATCTGACTGGATGAGTTTCTTCTGTCGCTGTTTCATCCTCTCTGTATACTTTAATGGTTTTATCGGCTTCAGCTGTTAGTAACCGACTTTCAGACTGATCAAAAGCACAAGCAAATATTCCCGACTCGCTGTCCAAAGACCCAGGCTGTACAGCTGCATGAACTCTCTGAAAATTGTAGCCAGTTCTCCAATCCCAAAGATGCATAGTGCCGTTGTCAGCTCCAGATACAAGCACTCCATCAGAATTCACCGTCAATGTATTAATAATAGCGTCATGGCCAGAAAGATTTTGAATGAAACTGCCAGCAGGGAATTTCCACTGCTTTATGTTATCTGGAGAACCAGATGCAAAGGTGTAGTGTCGTGGATGCAAAACCACAGCCCTGACTGATTTCTTATGATTGGTTAACGTCACTCTTGTCTTCCCAGCCACCAGATCCCATAATCGTATTGTAGTGTCATGGCTTCCAGTAATAATCTGTGGTTCTGCAGCTTGACACCTTACTGTAGCGACTGCATTTGTATGTCCAGACAACGTGTGTGCGCTGGCTTTAGTTCTCACATCCCAAATCCGCACAGTTGAATCCCGACTACAGGTTGCCAGCACGTCGATTGTTGGGTGCAAATCCAAACCATAGACTGCACTTAGATGCCCATGATAGTGCCGTATAACCTTATTATACTCAAGATCCCAGCATTTGACTTGTTTGTCTTCGCCACAAGAGAACAGGTATGGGCTCCT
>PVLC010047457.1:0-11051 GCA_004027655.1 Graphiurus murinus
ATCCTGAGAAGTTCTGTTTAGCTTCAGGCTCTTTATGTCTGTTTTCTTTTTTTTTGCAGTACTGGGGATTGAACTCAGGGGCATTCTACCTCCGAGCTATACTCCCAGCCCTATTTTTAATTCTTTATTTTGAAACAGGGTCTCACTAAGTTGCGGAGGGCCTCACTAGGTAGCTGAGGCTGGCCATGAACCCAGATCCTCCAGTCTCAGCCTCCCTGATGCTGGGATTACAAGCGTGCGCCACCACGCCCAGCTTTATGTCTGTTTTCAAAAGAACTAAAGAGAAAACCATAGTCTCTTAAAAACGGGAGAAACCTTAAAGATTACATAATTTTTCAGTATGGAGGATTGAACCCACGGGCATTCTACCTCCAAGCTACACTCCCAGTTCTATGTTTTTTGTTTTTTAAATTTTTTATTTTGAAACAGGGTCTCACTAAATTACGAAGGTCCTCACTAAGTAGCTGAGGCTGGCCATGAACTGGTGATCCTCCGAAGTACTGGGATTACAAGTGTGCACCACCTCACCCAGCCCTCTTCTTATTTTATTTTTTGTGGTACTGGAACTTGAACCCAGGGGCATTCCACCTTCAAGTTACACCCCAGTCCTATTTTATTTTTAGTTTGAAACAGGGTTTCGCTAGGTTAATGAGAGTCTCACTACTTGCTGAAGCTGGTCTTTACTATCCTCTTGTCTCAGCCTCCCAAGTACTGGGTTTACAGGTGTGTGCCACCACACCTGGCTTCCTCTTTTTTTTTTTTTTTTTTTTTTAAATAGATAAATAAATCCTGCCTCTTCCACATGTGAATGACAAATTATGCCATTTAGATACTTTGCATGGGAAGAATAAAGGGAGTTTAAAACAGAGTCTGAGATATGTACACAATAGAATTTTACTCAGCCATAAAGAAGAACAAAATCATGTTATTTGCAGGGAAATGGATGGAACTGGAAAACATTATGTTAAGTGAGATTAGTCAGTCACAAAAAGTAAAAAATCGTATGTTCTTCCTAATATGTGGAAGCTAGGGAGAAAATGGGACATAAGAGGGACTCCAGATGGAGAAGGAGAAACCTTAGATGAGCAAAGAATTTGACTTAAAGGTGATGGGGGGAGGGGGGACACCCTAATGAGCATGATGTACTTTCATGAACACATCAAAATCAATCACTAAACTGAACTTGAGAAGGAGGGAGGGAGAGGGAGTGGGGTGGGAATTGGAGAAGGGTTAAATGAGAAATGTATGCATGTATGCCTTTACCAGCTTGTACCTAACAAAGATGTATGATTATGGTGCACCAATTAAAAATAAATAAATTAAAAGAAAATCAGAGTCTGAGGAATGTAAACATTTAAGGGATGAGCAGAAGGGGGACACTCAAAAGACCAAAGAGAAAACCAGAAAAAGGCCCCCAAACGCTGGATGCTACACAAGAGTATTCTTTATTAGAAAGGCAGCTTGGTATTAAGAAAAACATGTAGTCATGAAATCAGATGTACATTCAATTAACATGCTTATTAAGAGCATGACATGTGTGAGGAATTATACTTGGAGTTAGGATATAATATTAAACAAAAAAAAGGAGGGGACTATTTAATAAGTATCCAAATTGGCACAATCTTCTCAGAGTGGGACTTGGAACAAGTCTCAATTTGAATCTTAATTATTACAATTGCTAGAATTAAATGAGATTCTGTTCATAAAGTGCTGAGTACAACATCTGCAATATAGACACCCAATAAATCATAGCTATTACTATAAGGCAATTTTCCCTTCACTGATAAAAAGAAAAAGAAAAGCAGTATAAAGATACCAGTATAAACTGGGCATGGTGCCGCACACCTGTAATCCCTGTGGCTGGGAGGCTGAGACAGGAGGATCACAGATTCTCGGCCAGCCTCAGCTACCTAGTGAGGCCCTCCACAACTTAGTGAGACCCTGTTTCAAAATAAAGAATAAAAAATAGGGCTGGAGGTGTAGCTTGGAGGTAGAATGCCCTGGGGTTCAACCCCCAGTACTGCAAAAAAAAAGATACCAGTATAATAATCTGATTTGAAAATCTCTATCCATTCTGAGAATACTAAAAAAGCAAAGGGATGGGATTCCTTATGGAGACGCTATGGAAAGGTACCATTTCAAGGTCTCCTCCAAGACTCCATTTTTGGCAAATGCAGGAAAGCATTTAAGTGACTTAAAAGTGGGTTACCAAAGCTGGTGCAGTAGCACATGCTGTAATCCCAGCTGCTGGGGAGGCTGAGGCAGGAGGATCAAGAGATCCAGGACAGCCTGAGCAACATAATGAGGCCCCATTAAAAAAAGAGAAAAAAGTAGGTTATCATACTCACTTCATCAGTGCAAAACAATTTAGCTCCCAACTCCTGGGTATGACTCAGAAAGAGACTTTATACCTATCTTCTCCCTTAAAACATAAGACTCAGTGGGAGTGGTGGTGCACACCTGTAATCCCAGTAATTGGGAGGCTGAGACAGGAGGATGGCAGGTTCACGGCCAGCCTCAGTTATTTAGTGAGGCCCTCTGCAACTTAGTGAGACCCAATTTCCAAATAAAAAATAGGGCTGAGGGTGTAGCTTGGAGGTAGAATGTCCCTAGGTTCAATCCCCAGTACTGAAAAAAAACCCAAAAAACAAAGGGGTGGGGGCCGGGGGGGTATAGCTTGATGGAGAATGTCCCTGAGTTCAATCCCCAGTATCCACCCCCCAAATAAAAAAAAAAAAAAATAAGACACTGTGGCTTTTCTTATTCCAGAACAAGACCTCTTGACTTTTCTAAAACTAGGCAAGTTAGAAGAAAAAGTACAGTTCACAGTCCAATTAGCTCTCATTTTCTGGTGATTTTGAGTGAGATTATACCCTTTGGTTATTCCCATTAGAATAAAGAGACTTACCTTTTCTAAATAAAGAACAAAAGCAAACTGAGCTGAGAAAATGGTTTCTCAGAAACAATGAACAAGAAAAACATGCCAGAATATTTCTTCCTTCAATTCTAACTGGAAACATGAGAGTGAATAGCCGGGACCAATGGGCAGCCTTATCTTGCATGCCAGGCAATCCAACCCCAAACAAGATGCCTCCTTCCTACCAGCACACACTGCTTTCTATTGACTTCCCTCTGCTTTGCTTGTCTGAACTCTGGCCATCGAGGCTCCAGTGAATCTCCTAGCCAAAGGAAAACCATTTTCCTCACTTCACTTTTGTTCTTTTTTAATAAACTGATAGTTCTTTGTCCAGACTATGTGGGTAGTATGGGTAAAGGCCTTCTGCCAATCACACATGCTTAGCAAGCAAAAAGTAAACAAGACACATTCTTTTAAGATGAAATTGATTCTGAAAATTCTCAGACAACAGCCTGTTTAGTACAGTATATTAATAGACTAGGGTTTACATTAAAAATAACCAATTTAAACACAGAGCAAAATTTACCTTTAACATTAAGGCCAAAAGAACATGAAATTGGGAGGTTAGAGATAGGAATCCTAATTAATTCTGCCTGTGCCTCTGTTTCCTCAGTGATGAAAAAAGGCTAGTGCTATTTTTCCCTTTTCTGTCTTCAATTTAGGTTGGATTTTATAATTCTTATAGTACAGTATAATTTGTTACAAGTATATTATTTTCTCAAGGAAATGTTCTCGTGCTCTCTCTATATATACTAGGGATTGAATCCAGGGGCATTCTCCCTCTGAGCTATACTCCCAAACCTTTCAAAAAATCTTTTAAACCAGGCATGGTGATGAACACTTGTAATCCCAGTACTCGAGAGGCTGAGAAGGTAGGATTGTAAGCTTATCAACTAGTAAGACCCTGTTTCAAAACAAAAAATAAAAAGAGCTGGAGGAATAGCTCAGAGATAGAATGTCCCTTAGTTGAATCCCTAGCACCAAAACAAAAAAATCACGGTTAAGGGAACTGGAGGTTGAACTCAGAGGCATTCTACCTCCAAGCTACACAGCCAGCCCTATTTAATTTTTTATTTTGAAACAGAGTGTCACTAGATTGCTGAGAGTCTGGCTACTTTGCTGAGGCTGGTCTTGAACCTGTGATCCTCCTGTCTCAGCCTCCCAAGTACTGGAATTACAGGCATGCACTACCACACCTGGCTAGTCCTACTGATCTTGAGTAAATGATTTAACTTCTCTGAAACTCAGTTTCTTTAATAATAAAAATGAAACTGATACTGTATAACTCAAAGGTCATTTGGAGAATTGAATGAAATATCCACACTGACAGGTTCCAGAATTTTTCGGAGGGCTCACACAGTAAATGTAGATCAGGAAGAAAAAGCTTTCCTTAGTGAATTTGTTTTTTTCTTTTTGTGGTACTGGGGATTGAACCCAGGGGCATTCTACCTCCGAGCTATACCCCCAGTCGTATTTTTTTATTCTTTATTTTGAAACAGGGTCTAAGTTGCAGAGGGCCTCACTAAGTAGCTGAGGCTGGCTGAGAGAACCTGGATCCTCCTGTCTCAGCCTCCCAAGTATTGGGATTATAAGAGTACACCACCACACCCGGCTCCTTAGTGAATATTTTTGAAGCAACATAAGAAAAGTACCAAAGAAGAAAATTATTTAAACTGGCAAGGAAGTTTCAGACCCTTTCTGTGAGTCAGGTAACTGGGATTCAGTCAAAGAGAACATGTGAACAACTTTTCTAAAAATGAAGATTTTCACTTCATCTGAGTCTTAAGTCTAGAGCAATCATTTGAATATTCTAGGGAAAATGTCCAGTATATATAACTATCAAACTTAAGATAAAAAGTATCTAAATTAGCCGGGTGTGGTGGCGCACGCTTGTAATCCCAGCATTCGGGAGGCTGAGACCGGAGAATCCGGGTTCTCAGCCAGCCTCAGCTACTTAGTGAGGCACCCCGCAACTTAGTGAGACCTGGTTTCAAAATAAAGAATAAAAAATAGGGCTGGAGATATAGCTCGGAAGTAGAATGCTCCTGAGTTCAATCCCCAGTACTGCAAAAAAAAAAAAAAAAAAAAAAAAAAAAGTATCTAAATTAGATACTGGGTTTAAAATCACCACAACCATTTACAAATATTTTCTTTTAAAAATTCCTAACAGAATTTAAAGATGATCAGCCAGGCATGGTGGCACACGCTTGTAATCCCAACAACATTTGGGAAGCTGAGACTGGAGGATCCGGGTTTGCAGCTAGTCTCAGCTGCTTAGTGAGGCCCTCCCCAACTTAGTGAGATCTGTTTCCAAATAAAGAATAAAAAAAAAATAGGGCTGGAACTGTAGCTTGGGGGTAGAATGCCCCCGGGTTCCATCCCCAGTACCGCAAAAAAAAAAAAAAAAAAAAAATTAAAGATGATTACATCAATACTTCTTTCTATTAAAACAGGAAATTGCTATTAAAACCCTGAGATGAGGCTGGGGGTGTGGTTCAGAGCTAGAATGCTTGCCTAGCATGTGTGAGGCCTTGGGTGCCATCCCAGTCCCACCAAAGACAAAACAAATTCTGAAATCATTTCTGAGAATTTAGAAAATTCTATTCTGTGGAAGACTATTTGATATTAGAAAAATATTTGTCGCTGAAGTTGGAGCCACCTGAAATTCCCACTATGCAACTGTTTTTGATCTATGAAAAACCAATTTTATTTGAGTGTTCAATGTGTGCCAGATATATCACACACTAGGGTATGTGATAAGGGGTATGACAGGTCCTCTGCTCTTAGGTAGCCTATAAATTTAGCTGAAATGACAGAACAGAAGAACGGTTTTGTTCTAAATCTCAGCAAATACCCTAACAACTCATCACCATAACCATTTCGTTTCTCCTGCATATTTAAGTGCCTGACAGGCTGAAATGATTCAAAGTATTTTTCCAGCTCATTACTAAATGTATACTATGTCAAGGGCTCTTGACAGAAAAATAATTTTTTTTCTTACATTTGATTCCAACCGTCTATTACAGGACCCATAAATCACATTAAAATAGGGGAGAGGAGTCTTAGAAAACAGAGTTAGATGAATTGTTTCCTTGAGTATTTTTATATAATGTACCTTTTATTTCTTCATATGTATTCTTATCCCTCCTCGAAAGTACCCTTTTTGTAAATAACAGTTACACATATAGTCTTAAGTGAAAAGAGTCAAGTTCAGCTGGGCGTGGTGACACAAGCTTGTAATCCCAGTACTTGGGAAGCTGAGACAGAAAGAACACAGGTTCAAGGTTATCCTCAGCAACTTAGTGAGACCCTGTCTCAAAATAAAAAACAAAATAAGGCTGGGGGTGTAGCTCAGAGGTAGAATGTCCCTGGGTTCAATCCTCAGTACCAAAAAAAAGTACAGTTCAATGAATAATTGGGAGAGATGCATTGGTGGCAAATACCTACAATACAATACTTCCTAATTAAAATTTATCACTTGGTTCTCAACTATTAGATATGCTTATGCAGGAATGCCACTGCCCTGAGACTCTCTTACAGCTACTACTTTTGAAATGTACTACACATTAGAAAATACATGCACTAGACAACATTTAAAGGAGCAACAAAAATAATCCTCTGAATTGTTTAGGAGAAATTTGGGACTTCCTAGCCGCTACCCACACCTACATACCTAGGACTGAGGAGGGACATATTTCAATACTTCTAAAAAGTCCCTGTTAAGCTTAGAGGTCCATGAAAAGATCATCAATTTGACATGGGGATGGAGGTAAGTGTTTTGCTCCTTTTTGCTTCAGTGCACACCATCTATGCTGGGGTCACCTTCAAAGAACTAAAGGGTTTCCCTTAAGATCCCAACACATTTCAGGACTTAATTCTATGAGCCAGGGAGGTGAAGAATTACTACTGACTATTTAAACTTCTGTCTGTAGGGAATGAACTGTGATACAAGGTAGCTAACGACTGCTACATCTTTAAAATACAGTTTTTGGGCAGGTCATGGTGGTGCACACTTGCACTCCCAGTACTCAGGAGGCTGAAACAGGAGGATTGCAGGTTCAAGGCTAGTCTCGGCAACTTACTGAGACCCTGTTTCAAAATAAGGTAAAAATTAAAAGGGCTGGGGTATACCTCAGAGGTAGAATGCCCCTGGGTTCCATCCCTAGTACCAGAAAATAAATAAAATAGAGCTTTTAAAGAACATACTGGATTCTGAAATAAAGCAATTCTCCCCACACTTCTTTCCACATTAGTTCCTGGGCTAGCTAAGGCAAGAGCTCAATACTGGATCAAGAAGGATGGTGACTGCCAGAGCCCATTCAAAAAATCATTCCCCCCTCTTTATACAAGTGCTTTGTCTTTGTACTTTTTTCTTTTTGAAAACTAATTTTTCTAGATTAAAAGAGCTTTTCCCCAAAAGCTGGACACAAGAAAGCTACTTTTAAATCAGAACTCTGTAAGAACTGCTTTGTGAGCCTCCTGGTTAACTGCTTTTTACACACTTCTTCATTAAGTATGCAATTCTCAATACAAACCCTCATTTTAACATTTTCATATAGGTCTTGCTCACTGAACTATTTTATAAGTAGTTTCCCCAGTTTATTAGTGAAATTTGTAAGAAAGCCCTGATTCTATGGAACAAGAAGTTTTTCTCCTCTTAGTCCACAAGCTATTTAATTGCTAATTAAATAAGTACTTCTGACCTACAGTTATCTCTCTTTCACCCACACTGTTCTGGAAATTCTATCTGGGGAGCAAACTACAACTTCATCCAAATTCACAAATGACAGCTGCAGTTTCAGGAGCATACAATCTGGGGTTGCCAGTGCAGTCAGCCTTCAAGCTTTGTGTCTGTCAGATGAAAGAACAAAAGGCAGCGCTTCCTCCCCAGCCCCTCCTTAGCAGAGAGGAAGGCAGGCTTGACAGAACAGTCCCAGAGAAAAAGGAAGCCATGCCGAAGCTAGTCAGAGTCCCCTCCACCATCACGCCGAACTACTGAGAACTACTGACCCACCTTCGATAGCTGCCTCCTGAGGCTAAAGCGCTGAACCATGGTCACCCTGAGGATCTTCAGACAAAGCAATCCGCGAAGGGTTTTTTAAAAAACAGCTTCTTGGGAGAATCGCTGGCAGAACATTTTGAAGGCTGTCACAGAAGTCCAAAGAATTTCCCTGGAGTCTTAGCAAACTTGGAAGCACTTCATTGTTCTGCCAGGAGATAGGGCAAAACCTATGTGGGAACAGGCGCGCGGGCGGGCGGGGCTGAATCCTGGAGCCGCAGCGCCCAATGCCAAGCTCTCCTAGCACTTCCTGTGAGTCAGCTGCGAGGGGTCCAGACACAAGGACCACCCCTTCCCTTCCCGCCAGACCACTAGGCGAGGATGCCGCTGGGGTGCCACCTGAGACTCCGGAGGACAGCCTTCTGGTGGGTGTGGGAGGGGAGTGGCTGCCGGGGCTGGGGAGCATCTGCCCCAGGCAGGAGACAGGCAACCGACCCGCTTGCTCCTGCACCTCGGCCAGGTGTCGGGTGTGGAAACCAACACCCACTCTCAACCTCCACCCCAGGTAATCCTCGGGGTGAAGCAGTGTGAAGAAAGGGGGTGGGAAAGAAAAGCCAGCCCCGGACAGTACCAGCTCCCGGCTCGGCTCCAGAGGAAACTCCTCCCAGCTGGCTCGCGGCTTTGTCTAGCATAATTGGCCGAGCCTTTCCTCTTATTCACAGGGAGGGTCCGGCCTCACAGGAATGTCAGGTGCAGAGGCATACTCGGCCGCTGACGGCTATTTCAACTCTGGGAAACACGCGGAGGCCTTCTGAGGTAATTGCCCTCTCTTTGGAACAAAGAGTGTGTACTTTTTCAAAATGTACACACAAAACAAATGGAGCAGCCCGTAGTGAATCAAGTGCAGGTAAGGACGGTGAAAAATGACGACCACGAAGGCAGTTCCACTATTTTGCCATCACTGGCCACTCTGCCTTCCTCTGCTCATTTGAATCTGCTTCCAGACAACCCCGCCAAGGATAAAGCTGCATTTTAATTAAAGAAATTTTCCACTACATGTGTTCATCTCTGAATTGTTCCTTTTGTGAATGAATTTAGAAACTGATTAGGGCAGAACTTGATGGCATATTTTATTCTTCCCTGTTCCAGTGCACCTCAATCTCTGGAGCACATGATTGTGCTTTATACCGCATACTCAGAGCCTTTGCTGGAATGAACCTATGTTGCAGTCACTCGTTAGGAACTTCACACATACGATCCCACTGTTACCTTAAAACAACCCTGTGAAATCTCTATCAATATCCTGACTTCAAATTAACAAAGCAGAAATCCTCTCTCTAAACCTCAATATTAGCATGAAGAAACCAGAGACTGTTATTATTTTTTTTCTTCAAGCAAGAAAAGTGAAAAGTGAATTTGAGAAAGACAGGTCTCTCTGCAATGGCTATTCTCCATTATGCCCCATCTCGTGCTGTCGGTTTCCAATGATCGACAAATAGGATGAGCAATTTGTGTGTGTGTGTGTGTGTGTGTGTGTGTGTGTGTGTGTTGGGGGGGGGGCACTGGGGATTGAACCTAGGGATGTTCTACTTCTGAACCACATCCCTAGGCCACTTTATTTCATTTAATTTTATGTGGCACTGGGGATTGAACCCAGGGGCATTCTACCTTCAATCTACACCCCCAACCCTATTTTATTTTTTCATTTTGAAACAGGGTCTCACTAAGATGTGAAGGGCCTCAACTAGGTTGTTGAAGCTGGCCTCAAAACTGTGATCCTCCTGTCTCACCCTCCCAAGTACTAGGTGCAAGCTTATTTTTATTTGAACATTACATAATAAAAGTTTCAACTATGGAACAACAAAACTAATATTATATGAAAGTTTTCAAAAACTAACATTTCCAGATCCAGTCTGAGTTTTTCAGATCAAAGGGACCCACAAGTTCGTAGTCGCACAAATGCCAAAAAGAGCCACCCCAAGGCATGCTGGTAGTAAAACAGTTATTCTCTAGGTGTTCTCTTGATCCTCTAGGTATTAAGAATCAGAATAGCACCAGATCTTTTTTTTCCCGGTACTGGGGATTGAACCCAGGGACATTCTACCTCCGAGCTACTCCCCCAGCCCTATTTTTTTATTCTTTATTTTGAAACAGGATCTAAGTTGCAGAGAGCTCACTTAAGTAGCTGAGATTGGCCATGAACCCAGATCCTCCTGTCTCAGTCTCCCAAGTACTGGGATTACAAGCATGCGCCACCCCGCCCAGCTAGCACCAGATTTAGCAATACTAAAAGCTAGAAGATAATAACACAATGCTTTTGCAAAATTCTAAGGGGAAATTATTCCTAACCTAAAATTCCACACCCAGCCAAACTACCAATGAAGTATAAGGTTGAAATAAATTTTATCTTTTGTTTCTGGTGCTACTGGGGATTGGAACCCAGGAGCAGTCTATCTCTGAGCTACACCCCAGACCTATTTTATTTGGAAACAGGGTCTCACTAAGTTGCAGATGGCCTCACTAGGTAGCTGGGGCTGCCTGAGAACCTGTGATCCTCCTGTCTCAGCCTCGCCGGTACTGGGATTACAAGCCTGTGCCACCACACTCGGCCTGAGATAAATTTTTTTTTTTTTTTTTTTTGCAGTACTGGGGATTGAGCCCAGGGGCCTTCTACCTCTGAGCTACACCCCCAGCCCTAGTTTTTTTTTTTTACTCCTTATTTTGAAACAGGGTCTCTCTAAGTTGCAGAGGGCCTCACTAAGTAAATTGAGGCTGGCTGAGAACCCAGATCCTCCAGTCTCAGCCTCCCAAGTACTGGGATTACAAGCGTGCACCACCATGCCCGGCTTGAGATAAATTTTAAAAAGCAAAATCTCTGCCCTTTTTCCAGTAAGTCTTCTGGAGAATGTGCTTCATGAAAAAAGAACAAATCAATAAAGAGGACAATATGAAATAAAAAGATAAGGAATCTGTAATTTATTAACAGATGGAGTCCTGGGACAAAAGATAAGCAAAAATCCTAGCAATCAATTCAGTCTATAGCTTGTAGGTAGAATGTCCCTGGGCTCAATCCCCAGTACCACCAAAAAAAAAAAAAAAAAAAAAAAAAAAAAAAAAAAAAAAAAAAAAAAAAAA
>PVLC010047458.1:0-11082 GCA_004027655.1 Graphiurus murinus
TATTTAATAGTATCATATTTGATTTACTGGATAGAGATCTTTGTTAAAACCTTAATATCCATATGAGAAAGTGAGTGATATATAAAACATTTAGAAAGCAATAAGATGTATCATTAATGTATAATGTATTGTCTATGAAAGCTATAGTAATGTGGAGAACCCAATAAAAGCTGTAAAATAAAAGTAGGGAGAAAAGCAGAGGTGGTGGCACATGTGTGTAATCCCAGTACTAAGATAGGGGGATTGCAGGTTCCAGGCCAGCCTCAGCAATTTAGCAAGACCTAAGGCAACTTAGTGGGACCCTATTTCAAAAATGAAAACATAATAAAAAGGGCTGGGGGTGTAGCTCAGAGAGAGAATGTCCCTGGATTCAATTCCCAGAACAAAAAAAAAAAAAAAAAAAAAAAAAAAGAAAGTAGCTAAAAGCTTTTCTGATGATGACAGAAACTATGGTTGGCTTTTAAGAACTACTATGAACACTACGAAAAAGACAACTTCTCCAAAAATTTAAATTTTTAACATATTTCCTACTACATGAGTAAAATAAGACCTGCACAGTTCACCTAACCAATCCTCAAGTTTTACATTTTCTTTCTTTTGATTTTTTGTTTAGACTTTCCTTCTATCTACTAGTTCTGGCGTCATCACCCTCTGACAAAGGTGAAGTTTGTCATCTTCAAGTCCTTCTTACACACTCATAGTAGCAAAGATCCTTAAAATGGTTTCTCAATTTTGCTTAGAAACATTTCTTGTCAATACGAAAAAAAAAAAATCTCAATGATCTGATATCCCAAGCACTACGTAGAAATTTCCACCACAGCCTTCTTAAATTTATTATACATAAGCTCCTGACAAACAAACCTTACTAAACAACTATACTGTATTTCACTCTACTCGCTTGCATGACAGCCTAAAAGTTTTCTTTTCCTTTTTTTAAGTCTCAGTCTACTTTTGGATTATCAGTCAGATCACAAAGGATAAAAGTGATGGTTTCCTCTGACACCTTGTACTCCTTTTTTCTTAGCCAGTCACTTGGCAACTATCCATGCAAGGCTGCATATACTTTTCACATTTATATGTAAACATCACACTTCACTAAAAAGTAATTTGTTCAACAGTAGCGAGCATGCTATATAATTTTACCACTTCAGACTAACATGTTGATAAAATATATAACCATGTAATCTATACACTAATAAATGTTTGGAATATTACATACACATATATAATTACTGTATTAGGGAGATTACACATTCATTACATGAAATGCAAGTTCTCAGAATCTAGTAATAGATACAAGCCATGTAGAAAATTAAAAATGTAGACAAGAAAGTTACCATGAGATGGAGACAAGTCCTTATAGGAATATATAATTTATTCTGCATAATAAATGTGGGGGTCTGATTTTGTATATTCACTTCTGGCTTCTACTCTGATTATTTACTTTATTGAATAATGATTATCAGAGAAGAAACACATTTTGTTGGAGAATAGACGTAAGTTTAGTTGACAGAGATATAAATTGTTAACTTAGTGAATTCAGGGTGGATATTTAAGAGGAAATTACAGTATATTCTTTTAAGACCTCAAGTTTTAATTGAACCAAGAACCCAACTGAAGATGTAACCATAGGAGCAGATCCATGAGAGATTGTACTGCTCAGGCTCTATTTGTAGTTAATCCACTTGATAGCACTATCCATATATAAATGGTTTTATACTAGAGGAAAAACTCATACAAATGAATGATAGCTAAGTGAAGTAAGCAACACAGGGTATACCTACCATCACACTATGGGATGACATGGGGAGGAGTTTGTGTAATATGAAAAAAATATTGTAAAATCATAGTGTTTGTAGACAAAACACTTATTCTATACTGTAAACCTATTGCATCATCTGATGCAAATAGTCATGCTTTTAAATAACATATTTTAAAAGTTCAAGTTTTCCCACCTTGTACCTAAGCTTCATCTTAGGATTTAGAAGTGTCTTGGGTTATTGGCTATTGCTAACCCCTACTGTCTTGTTTGCTTGCCTAGCACAGTGCTGTCAGCAAGGAGAATCAGCCCAACAAAAATAATACATTTAGATTGGAAAGAAGGGCAATGTCATGGGTTAAACTCTGTCACCCAAGCAAAGCTGTTGGATTCCTAGCCCGCAGTACCCTAGAATGTGACTTTATTTGGAAATAGGGTTTTTATGGAGGTAATCAAATTAAAGTGAGTTTATTCAAGTGTGCCATAACCCAGGATGGCTGATATGTTTATATAAAAGAGAAATCTGGGGTCAGAAACACACACACCGAGCAAAAGAATATATGGAGAGACAGAGAGAAAAACAAACAAACAAACAAACAAACAGCCATCTGTCTGCAAGCCAAGGAGAGAGGCCTGAAATGGATCTTGCCACCATAGACCCTCCAGAACTATGAGCCCTTACACTTGTGTTACTTAAGCCATCCCGTTTGAGGTCTTTTGTTAAGGAAGCCTCAATGAGCTGACACAGGCAGTAAACCTACTTATTCATCTAGCTTTCCATATTTTATGCACATATGTGTATGTAGATTACTATGACAAGAATAGGGGTTTCTCTGTGATCTCTAAACATCAAGATAATAGCTATGAATATTAATTAAATGCAGATCATAGAACTATAGGAGTGTTATAATCTTGCAGCTCAATTAAACATTGTGTTATTGACCTGTTAGAAGTAATTTTAATGTGTAGTTGTTTCCTTTCTCACTGACAACTATGCAGCTTGCTTTCTCAAGACAGTACTTCATCTTCCTATGCTGGTTTCACACGATTATTCTCAAATGCTCACCTTTCTTCCTGGGAATGACCTCAGCATGACAGATGACAGAAAGAACTTAGAATGAACCTTTTTCTGACCAATATATAAAAATTCATATGGAATTTGAAATTTTATTTTCTCGCCTTTTACATATTCATACTTATGGTTATTTAGACTTGTGCTTTAAGATTAATGTCTATCTATGTATCACCTAGTGTTTGGGACTTTGAAGTCTCTAGTTGTTTCCCCCTAAAATGCTCAGCTTTCTGTAAAGAAATAAAGATTTGTAGAAAGAGAGGGGACATTGCAATGCATAGCAACATTTAAAGGAAATATGCCATAGATTTTTTTTTTTCAAGTGGCAACATACATTGTAGATCAGAAATTTAAAGGGTGTCTTCTTAGAAATCTTAGAAATGTTAAAAATGTGCTTTCTTTTTTTTTTTTTTTCAGTACTAGGGATTGAACTCAGGGGCATTCTACCTCCGAGCTACACCCCCAGCCCTATGTTTTATTCTTTATTTTGAAACCGAGTCTCACTAAGTTGCGGAGTGCCTCACTAGGTAGCTGAGGCTGGCCGCGAACCCGGATCCTCCGGTCTCAGCCTCCCGAATGCTGAGATTTAAAAATGTGCTTTCTGTATAAGAATTTGGTGGGGAATATTTAATAAGTTCAGTTAATTACACTTTAGTATGAATTTTGATACTCTTTTGTGAGAGGAAAGATTTTGGATACACAACTCTAATATTAAAAGTATATTGATATTAAAGCATAGAACGTTTGAGAAATACTGGCTCCTAGTGGGTTTTCCATCACCTCACTGTATAAATGCCTGGGAAGCTTTACTATTCCAAGAATTCCCAGGTTTATTCACTAGGCATTCTACTTGTATCTTTGAGATTGTGCCCAAAGACTACTGATGATCATCAAGCATTACCAACAAATTACATTTGAAAGCATTTAATCTGATATTTGAGATTATCGATCCCTAATTCAACCCTATCTTGGACAGCACTGGGACAAGAGTATACCATAGAAAGGAGAAATCAGGAGTCTAGGAATACTGACAAGGTCAGCCAGTATTATGGAATGACAACAAAATGTTAGGGCAAAGTAAGTAGTGATACCACTAGTAAAAGATCCAGAGAAATTCAGCACCCCAAAACAAGTATGTATGACAAGGTGAAAAATTGTGCATTATCTTAAAAATTTACAAGCACCATCAAAGATGTTCTACATGCTAGATACATATGATATACTTCATAGATCGTTTGTAATCCTCATAAGTTTAAGAGGATAGAACAGTTATCTATGTCTCTTCTTTATATAGTCAAAGAATATATATGATTTACTCATTCAAACCCTGGGAAGGCAGAATTAGAGTTCAAATAAAGTTCTGCCCAACTTGAGAGCATCGTTCTCCATGTATAGTGATAGCAAAAGGTAACATTGGCAGTAGCCATTTAAGAGGTCTTGATAAGCATCCTGTCGCAGATTCACTTTGATAGTGGGATGTGTGAGCAGGTGTCTAGCAATAAAATGGGATCAGGAAAAGATAGTCATTGGTTGTAGGATCAGTGATTAGCTGTGGAACATTACAAGTGGCCATTCAGTTACTGATTTACCTAAAATGGTACAAGAAGGAGGCCCTATTCTCTTTGTATTTGATAAAAGAATACCAATACAATGAAAAAAAGGGGATATATATGCCCAAAAAGAAAAATGGTAAACAATTAGACTGAGGGACTGAGTAAGGGCTTTTGATTATAGGTGTTACCTGTGCAGATCAGAATAATCCTACCTGTCACATTCTTTTCTCTTTCATAATGTTATGGCTGGTACTTATCATCATTATTGCAAAAATAGAAATTTACTTAGTGCCATTTACCATAATTTTTCTCAGTGCTATTTTCTTTTCTGAGTTTTTGGAAAGACTATGTAAAATAAAGTACTTAACAATTCTCATGTAATAATGTACTAGGCACTACATGTAGTGATTCACATGTTACTTTATTTATTCCTCATAACATAATCATGAGATAAATTGTACTTTAAAATACAAATGAAGAAGCCAGGCCTGGTGGCACATGCTTGTAATCCCAGTACTTGGGAAGCTGAGACAGGAGGATCCGGGTTCGTGACCAGCATCAGCTACTTGGTGAAGCTCTCTGTAAATTAGTGAGACCCTGTTTCAAAATAAAGAATAAAAATAGGGCTGGGGGTGTATCTCAGAGATAGAATATCCCATGGTTTAATCCCCAGTACTACAAAAAAAATATAAAAGAAGAAGTTGAAAAATTGGAGAGTTGGTTAATTCTATGATAGTAGTAAGTTGAAGAGCTTAGGAAGTCTTATTCTAATGTTCAAGCACTTAACTCTGATTTCTAATGTGTGCGAAGAACTTAATATATCTGATCGCAAAAGCATGAAACAAATATTAAGTCCTCTCTATTAACTCTAACTAAATAACTGAATTATTAAGACTATAGGCCTCTTGTCAATGATTTCTCTAATCTGTCAAAAATTCACTGATATAATAGTCTAACTGATTTGTCCTTGGTGCATCCTGTTCTTTATCATGGGTATTATTTTTCATGCAGATATAGATTCTCAGTCCCACACCAAAATTTAGAGCAACTCCTAGATCTAGAAAGCATGATGAGGAATAATGGGATCCAAATGCTGAATTTATGGAGGATGGTGGAATTGAATCTTAGGATATATTTTATTTTCCCAGACAGGGCTATAACCAGATTCAAGGACTATAAACAAATTACCATGTAGTGTGAGATTTGGTTTTGAAGTAAAACTACCCTTCAAGAAGTGGAACCATTACTTTGAGAGGTGGCTTTTTATGAGAGGGGCCAGCAACATGTGTTATTAACTAGAGAAGGTGAGGTTTAATTCCAGAGGGAGTGAAAATAACTGCAAGAGAATGTGTAAGAACATTTGACACAAACAGGACCCACATTAGAGTAGCCCCATGTTGAGAAACAATAGGAGGCAGATAGAGGGTGATAATGAAACACAGAAAGCCCCAAGCTAATGATTTCAATTAATTATTACTAGTATTGAGAGCATATCTGAGAGATCTTTCCAAGGTAAGTATATAGCAGGGACAGGGGAAACAATAGTTTCAGAAATAAAGTAGTAGACAGGTGTGGTGGCACACTCTTAAAATCCTCGTACTTGGGAAGCAGAGATAGGAGAATTGCTGTTCAAGGACAGTCTCTCAGCAATTCAGCAAGGTCCTCAGCCACTTAAGAGATCCTGTTTCAAAATAAAAATAAAAGAGAAGTAGAGGTACAGCTCAGAGGTAGAATGTCCTTGGGTTCAATCCCTAGTACTACAAAAAACAAAAACAAAAACAAAAAAAGACAAACAGAAGTAAAGTGGTAATATTTGTTAAAGGGAAAAAGGCCCAGTACCTAGAGAAAAGTAGGGTAAATAGGGAGTTGGCATACAATTCTAAGCACACAAGTATTTGTGCAAACATAAGCACATTACTAGAACTGCTCATTAATGGATTTAAGCCTTCAGAGTTCTCTGCACTGAAAGTATTGGTAAATGATTATTAATTATTAAGGCCTTTCACTGATTTTTTTAGGATGATGCAAACTATTTCAAATCTTTAAGGTTCAGCAAAGATAATGCTCATTGTTATTTTTCCACTGCTATTGCTGTGCCTTCATGCACCAGAAATTCTATTTGAATATCCATTTATCAACCCTGAGAAATAAAACATTCACCTCTTCATATTTGCAGTGGTTCTTACCACAAGGATTCTCTAACCCATAACTATATCAAAAGAATACTGAGCTATAGTATATTGCATTTCAACAGTGTAGTCAGTAATAGACATAGTCCAAAGGATGTTCAAACCCAACAGTATTTAGAGATCCCCCAAACAGATATAATTCATCTTAGTAAAATACATACAGCTGTAATTTATCAGGTTGACTCAAAAGAGATAAATCTTACTAAAGACAGAATTAATCACAGTGCTTCTTATATTTATCTGGCAGTTTAGAGAAGTTAAATGTGAATTAAAAGTCAGCTTGAATGCTATTAATAGTCTGTGGTTGAGAGTGAATATATAGAGGGAAATTGTCTTGTGTTCAATTTCTTGTAAAGTAAAACTGTATTTAAATTAGTATCCCTATTCAGTAGCTGTGAATCTGCCAATTTCAGCTCTTTCATGATTCATGTATAGTATAATCAACTCAAGCAGATATAAAAAGGTGGAAGTAGGTATACATAGTCCTCATCACAAAGAGATAATCTGTTTCCTTTCCCTAACATTATCCTAACAGCTCCATTTGACCAGAGGCAAAATTATAGATGAGAAAATTGACTTTATTGTTAATTGTCTAGGCTGACACTTTTATATCTTACAATGCTGTAACTTTAGAAAATACTGACAAACCACCTCTAAACCTTTACAAACATGTGCAATAGAATTATATAACCATAAAACAAAAAAGTACTTTGTAATTTATTCCATATGAGAGAGTAAAGGGCAGAGTCAACAGTGGTTGTCATCCACACCTACTACTACATTGTGTATTTTCAGGGGTTCCAGAGCCATAACCTTCAAAAAGAGGGTCAAAAGCATGACTAAGCAACAAATATGTAACAGAAACTTGCACCAAGGTTTTCCCAGTCCCTATAATAACCCAGTTGGGTATATCATGTTATTTAGATTTCTCAAATAAGACACAAACTTGTCAGATAAAATATCTGAAAGCAGGAAGCTACTAAATTGCAAAACCTGAATTGAAACCCAGTGTTCAAGACTGGTGTTCTTCCTACTTGAAGCAAGATGCAGTATGAAGTTCTAGTATGAAGTTCATGGACATTCAGAGTTTGGGGGCAGATAAACTTTGCTTAAAAAACTAAAAACTCTCCCACTGACCAGCAACGGAAGTTAAGGGCTTATATCTTTGCTCTCATAAATCTTCTTCCTACGTGCTTTTGATGACATAGGTAAAAAAATTAAACATCACATTACCTGTAATATGTAAATACCATATTGAATTTCCTTCTCAGTAAGACAATGGTCTTTTTTAGTATGTGAGTAATCCTATATTGTCCTTTTTCTCTTGATCTGGAGGATCGTGAGACTTTCCTGAGTCAACAATGTAGTGACCTGGGCTCTCAAAATCTTCCCTTACAAAATGAAAGTTACTCTCTTTTTCTCAAAACATAGACACTATAATTTTTCCAGGAATCCATCTAATCAATCATAATTTTATCAATATACATTCTGCACATTCAATCAGTCATACCTTATTTCTTATTACTTAGCAACTATTTATTACCTATTATTTGAAGGCACTCTGCCAGACAATGAAGATGCATCAGAATAATTAATGTCTTTGGAGATGTTAACATTCCTGTGAGTTTGACACACAAGTACACAGAAGTGCTACAGAGAGGTAGACTAAGAACTTCCAGGAACACTGGACTTAGGGGCAAGACAAGAAGTAGTGTTAGAATGTCAATGCAAGTTTGGAGCACAGGGGGTTGACAGGTTTTAAAGCCAATTAGACTCCAGAAAGTTTGGAAGCCAGATAACAGAGTGGAGCCAGAGTCCTAACTCAAGGTCTTTAGTACAGAATCATGTTGCTCACAGACACCATCAATCATTACAGAGGAGTGCAAAAGAAGGAGACAGCAAAAATAAAGCAAGAATAGAGCCAAGCAAGGAAAACCCAGGCAATAGGACTCACTGAAATAGGAAAAGAGAGGGAAGAAATACCAAAGAAAAGAAGGAAAAAGGTTTGAACATTTTTACCTTTATTCTGGCAAAAATCAATAAAAAATAAAACAAAAGAAAAATGCTTATAGAAAAGTCATATTAAGCCGGGCGTGGTGGCGCACACTTGTAATCCCAGCATTCGGGAGGCTGAGACCAGAGGATCCGGGTTCGCGGCCAGCCTCAGCTACCTAGTGAGGCACTCCGCAACTTAGTGAGACTCGGTTTCAAAATAAAGAATAAAAATAGGACTGGGGGTGTAGCTCGGAGGTAGAATGCCCCTGAGTTCAATCCTCAGTACTGCAAAAAAAAAAAAAAAGAAAAGTCATATTAAGATAATATATTTGAAGAAATGATTTACCATTTTATACTGAGAATAATAGAAATTAGTTAATTTGTTTAAAATGTATCTACAAAATACAATTTGATTATTCAGATAGAATTAAATAAAAATATGCTTTCTACAAATATATTTTATAATAAACATTCATGATATAAACTGTTAATTTATACTTTAGTATGTTTGGTTAAATATAAATCTGCAGTTTCATTTATATCTCTGGAATTTGTTAAGAATAATAGCAAAAACCTTAATTATGATTGTACATTTTTATAAATGCAGATTTTATAGAATTACAAAAGTTTAATTTTATGGAATTATAAAAATATACTATAGCTACAGTGAATAGGAATTATATTTTCAAAGGTTTCATATGTATAATAAAATATTAAGATATTTCATTGCCAGGTGTGTAATCCCAGTACTTGGGAGGCTGAGACAGGAGGATCCGGGTTCACTGCCAGCCCCAGCAACTTAATGGGGCTCTCCACAACTTAGTGAGACCCTGTTTCAAAATAAAAATTAGGCCTAGGGAGTATAGCTAAGAGGTAGAATGCCCCTGGGTTCAATCCTCAATACTACAAAAAAAAAAAAAGGTATGTCATTTTGTGTTGTTTAAAGCAAGCTTCTACAAGTAAAAAAGAAAAAAATCTTGGATCTTGGTAAGGCTGCTTGCTTTCTTTCCTCCAAATAACTCAAGAAGATGTCATTTGATGTTTTCATTTAGACATTGTACTCTTTATGTGTTTATTTTTCTTTATCAGTTCTAAATATCTATATCAAGTATTTTAATTTACTGAATTTAGTTTTGCCATGAAACACAATCATTCTCATTTTTCAGAATCAATCCTTAACAAGGTAAAGATGAATAGAACCCTATTCCTCCTTTTCTCAAGCTCAAGCTGTCATACTTGCTTTTGCTTTTTTCCTTGTAGTGTGAGTGGAAGAATGGTGGGATTAGCAGTCAACATCTCAACATTCCCATTCTGGCTTTTAGCAGGGCTGTCTCAATGGATGTTTAAGAAAGAAGATGACCACGGAGTGAGTTCGTACTTCCTAGGGTTAGACAATGGGAGGAACTGAAAGCTGGGATGGGGAAGAGTTCTGTATCCACTGTGCACCTCCCATTTCAACAGGTGTTACCAGCTATATGTCTCTGTCCAGCAGCTTAAAGCCTGAATTAGAGAAGTCTACACCATAGGAATAGAAATGTGGGAATGATGGAAAACTTTCTGATTGTCCCAGACTGCCACCTTATCTGTTTTTTTTTCTTGATAAATAACTTGGCAGCAAATATGAATACAAAGCACAACTCTATAAAGAAATATCTTCTACCTCTGAGTTACACTCTCAGATCTATTTTATTTTTATTTTGAAACAGGGTCTCACTAAGCTGTGGAGGGCCTCACTATAAGTTGCTGAGGCTGACCTTGAATGTACCATCCTCCCATCTCAGTCACTCAAGTACTGGGATTATAGGTGTGTGTCACCATGCCTGGCTTAAGTTTACAATCTTTATGATGAGTAATTTCTCAGAAAAAAAAGTGATATTTAAGCTCTTTCTTTCCTAAGAATGGTTGTAGTACACACACAAAAAAAAAATAAAATAAAATAAAAGTGTATATACACAGATATGCATACATATCTGTGTGTGTATAAATACACACACATGTATTCATAGACTAACATAGATAATTATAATGCTGTTTTGACTTTCCTGCATATGTTTATTATATATCAATAGAGATGGTGATGTACACATATATTATAAACACATAAATAAGTATACATAGCTATATATATGTAGAGAGAAAGTGAAAACAAAAGATATATATGAAAAATGTTATATATTATTGAGGAGGAATTAATAATAAAAGCAAAACTTATCAAAACTACTTCATAATGAAAATGTCATAAATACTAGAAGCTTCTCTTTACATTTATTCTGTGATACAAATGGGAGGATTTGGTTCTTTAAAATATTCTTTTGCAGCCGGGCGTGGTGGCGCACGCTTGTAATCCCAGCATTCGGGAGGCTGAGACCTGAGGATCCGGGTTCGCGGCCAGCCTCAGCTACCTAAGTGAGGCACTCCGCAACTTAGTGAGACCTGGTTTCAAAATAAAGAATAAAAAATAGGGCTGGGGGTATAGCTCGGAGGTAGAATGCCCCTGAGTTCAACCCCCAGTAC
>PVLC010047459.1:0-11081 GCA_004027655.1 Graphiurus murinus
CTCCTCTCCTATCCTCTTCTCTCTTCTCTCCTATTATTGAAGTAGAATTTATATACAGAGGGATGTACATATTTAATAGATAAAATTTGCTCAGTTTGGACCTATGCAAACATCCATGATGCCACCACAAAAGATGCAATCTAAATATCACATCCCCATGTTTCCTTGTGTCATTTTCTGTTTTTTTAAAATTTTGTTTGCTAGATTTTGTTTTTGTAGTAAGAATATTTAATATGAGATCTGTAAGAATATTTAATGTGAGATCTTCCATTCTAAATTTAGAAGAACAATTGCTATAGACACTGTACTGTACGGGACATCTTTAGAACTAAACAAGTTAACTGTTAGGCAAACTAACTAAATTGAAAATTTATAGCATTGAACAACCCCATCCTGATTTTCCCACCTCCCAGCCCCAATTGATCATTATCATATTCTTTGCTTCTATTAGTTTACTGTTATAGGTACCTCATATAAATGGAATCATGCAATATTGGTCCTTTTGTTAATGGATTATTTCACAGAACACAATGTCCTCCAAGTTCAACTATGTTGATTCAAATGGAAGGTTTTCCTTTGGGGAAAAATGATTTTGAGTTCCTACAAAAGAAAGCACTGATGACTTAGAACCATCATAAGAAGAATAATCATAATTTTTGTTTTATTATATTTTCTGCTAGACTAATAGAGTAAAACAATGGAGACAACCACAGGTTTTCTTGATGAAGTATTTACTAAAGCTCTTGTGGTCATCTTATGACACGATGCAGTTATGTGTATATGTGAAACTAGAAACAATAATTTATGGTCATGTAAACTCAGGGGGCTACTTAAGATTAATCATAAACTGAGAAATCTTGAGTTATTCCTTCATAGGACTTTTTAGTCTTGTCTTGAAAAAAGAATTGTATCAATAACCTCCATGATTTCATTGAGTTCCTTTAAGCTTTGTGGAGAATTCCAAAACATTAGTTCAAAAGATACTGTTAGGCTATGGATGTGTGGATTGATATTAAAATAAATTAATTAGTGATAAGGAGTAGACAGTGGATGTGTGGAATGATATTAAAATAAATTAATTAGTGATAAGCAATAAGTTTGTTCTGGGCGTTCAGGATAGAGAGAGAGATGAATAATATGGAATTCCTTCTCTCCAGAAGAGGACAGGGAGGCAGATTAGACAATGTCATAAATATGATCATATAAGTCCTACAGGAACACAAGTGCTATGGTTCTATCCCAGAATGGCAATTGATAAAGGATTTTAAAGAGAAACCTAAGTATGGAAAGTTAAGTAGAAATAACTTAGATTTGCAAAACACTTAAAGTTGGGAAGGAAGCAATGTTCTAACAGTTCATCATGTCCAAAGCTCAGAATTCAGAGAAAAACCAATGATTTCAAAGTATTTATTAAAAAGAAAGAATATCCCAAATGAGAAAAGTGATAAATACTCAGGATAAATGGCATCAGGTTAATTGTACTTAATTCTCATGATGTTGGTTTGGTTTATAAATTATAATTATCCAGGAAAAATGAAGACTTACATCAAAGTAAATAACATCCTGTTTTGTTACATGACAGTAACAAAAATTAGAATTATATTTATGGTATCTTACCTCAGAAGGCAAAGCTACTGCCAGTGAAATATATTTCTATCTTAACATCAAAATCTAACTATTAAGCATGTCTGAAAGTAATATGGGTTGAATTATGAGAAAGATAATTTTATGCTTCGGGTATGTTACAGCAGAAGATGAGTAATCATTATCCGAAGGCTTTAGGAAATTACTATTGCAAGGAGGCTAGACTTCAGAAGGTCCTCCAACACCTGAGATGAAAGGTACTCACTTTTTTTCTACTTGAAAACGTGTGCCCAGGTTACATGTGAGCTTCAGACCATGTGCCTCTAAAGAAAATAGCTCTTCATGACACTGGCAGGGCTGCT
This sequence comes from Graphiurus murinus, assembly GCA_004027655.1. Lineage (NCBI taxonomy): Eukaryota > Metazoa > Chordata > Mammalia > Rodentia > Gliridae > Graphiurus > Graphiurus murinus. The sequence goes on from PVLC010047459.1 coordinate 1,947, forward strand.
CAGAATGGAGACTTCTGGGCTTTCTTTTATTTAGGGAATCAGAATGCAGATCTCAATTTCTGAGGAGTCCACCTATATAGTTTGAATCAAATGACATGATTCTCTCTTGCAGTTTCTGCATGATGCTAACCAAGATGCTCACTAAAATGATAATTGTGTTTACTGTTTTTACATAAGAGGTATCATAAAAGTATATACATGGAAAGTCCCTTAAGATTACTTTCACCAGGTATGAGTCATTGGGTTGTAAGAGCAATTAAAATTTGCTTTTCTCATCTTTTGTATGACATATTCATTGGCTCCCCTGAGTATTAATATTCTCTCTGGGTTGAAACACTAGTGATCATTACACTAAGAACTAGTAATTAAAGCCTAGTAGATGTGGTTCTAGGAGATCTTCACTACAATAACCTCCTATCTTAAAATAATTTCTAATATATTTAAAGCCATGATTTAAATCTTCTTCTTTTTACTTAAGACTTGGAAAAATAGTCAATTATTTATAATTATCAGTAGAAATTGTTCCTTATATGTCTCTTTACAGTTTTCAAGATACTTTGTGGCTTAACCTCAGTGAGGAGTTTGGAGTGAAAATGTTGACTTAAGTTACTTTGGAAATGGGTAGAAATTGCAGGGTTAAAGGAAAAATTAACTGCATATTCACTGTCTCTAGTTGATAAAGTTGCTGATAGAGGTATTTCCCAAAGCATAGTGTTTGACAGTTCTGAAATCACTATAGCTATATACTAGGAATGAACAAATAAAGCAGTTATTGAACAATGTTCTTATAGTTAGATATAAAATGTCCCCCAAAGAGCTCATTTATTAATATTCAGGGTTGATATAATAAAGTCATGAGGGTTGTAATCCCAGCAGTGGATAAATCCAACATAATGGATTTATCTGGATGGTGGCCTAAGCCAACAGGTTGTGACTGGAGAAGAAGGTGGGTCCCTGGGGCTGGTGCCTTGGGAACCCTTATATAGTTCCTCCTCCCCATGCTCTCTTGTGTTTCTGGCTTTCATGATGTAAGAAGCACAGCTCATGTGTAGGCTCTCCTCCTCCTGCTGCCATGCCAGAGATCTGCAGTCTCTGGACTTAATATAGACTGAACCCCAAACCATAGGAAAAGAAATCTTTTTCTAAGTTATGTGGTCAAGTCTTTAGATCATAGTGTAAAATGCCGACCGTAACAAATGGCAACCAGGTTTCTTGCTGTGGAAGGTTATAGATAAGTAATAGGGGATTTCTAGAGTAAACAATATGGTACCACAGGAGAGTAGGAAACATCAATGTGAACTGAAGTTTAGCTCAATGTAGGCACACGAATTTCAGATGAAATTGTAAATATGTTCATGTGTACAGGTCATTATGTTGACATATAGCTCCTGCTTAGGTCAGCTGAGGGAGCTAGAAGCAATGGCATCTGAGTGCAGTAAGCCAGCCCATTTCCCTGGTTTTTCTGTTCACACTGGAAGAGATGGTGAAGGAAGTGCTGATAACCAAGGAGAGACTTTTCTTGGTCTGCATAGTATCCTCAGAAGGCAAAAATAGCAGGATCCACAGGTGACTTCAAAAAACTATTAGCAGCTGTCAGGAGTATGGCAATGGTGTAGTCTGTGTTGAGGAAGGGATAAGAATCAGGACTGAGGAAGAGCTAATGAGAGGAAGGCTCTTCTCTAAGTCAACCTAAACCTCTATGAGTCTCCACTGAGTCCTGCTTCGTCTTTCCTGCATATCCCAGATATTTCTCTTCTTCCTGCCCAAGTTCCTTTTTACCTTCTCCGGTCCCAGAAACCCTCAGCAGTAGTGAGATAATGAACTCCAAGAGAGTCAGGGGTCCAAGTCCCACCCATGCTTTCTCAGCTTTGGACTGAAAGAAAGGAGTAAGTGCCGCTCCATGTCCATCTTGCCATTCACACTCCATATCCATGTCCCTTCCCCCATTTTACTTCTGTACTGGGGACTGAACCCAGGGATGCTCCATGACTGAGCTGTATCTGCAACCCTTTTTATATTTCATTTTGACTTTGTAATATACTTTTATTGGGCAATGTAACCATAAATCATATTGAGGTTTAGTGTGACAGAAACATTCATGCCACAGTACTCAGTGCATTCCCCTCTGGATCCCACCACATTACCCCCTTTCCCTGATCCCAATGGCGAACTTGGTATTAATAACTTCACAAATGTACAGAGGATTGTTTGCATGGTTTCCTTCACCAAGTTTTCCCCTTCTGCTCTCCATCTCCTTGAGAAATCCCCTTCTACTATTCTACTGGTATCTCTCTTCATTTATCTTAAGTCTCTTGCTTTTCAGTTTCTTTTCCACATATAAGAGAAAACATATGACCCTTTACTTTCTGAGACTGGCTAATCTCACTTAACATATTATTCTCTAGTTCCATTCATTTTCTTGCAAATGCCATAATTTTGTTCTTATTTATGGCTGAGTAAAATTCCATTGTGTGTGTATACCACAGTTTACCAACCCATCCATCTTTTGATGGACAACCAGGCTTGTTCCATAGTTTGGTTACTGTGAATTATGCTGCTATAAACACAGATATGCATGCATCACTATAATATTCTGACTTTGATTCATTTGGAAAAATAGCAAGGAGTGGTATAGCTGGGTCATATGGTGGTTCCATTCCCAGTTTTCTGAGAAAAGTTGCCCAGGCTGACCTTGAACTTGTGATCCTCCTGCCCCAGTCTTCTGAGTCCCTGGGATTATATGTGTGGGCTACTGTGCTGTGTCTGGATTCATTACCTTCTTTACTCAACTCTTCCCTTGCCCCCTATTAAATATCACTCCCTCTTCCTAACAAGGATAGGAGTACTGGGAGACTAGAAAATGTCTGAACCAGGATGGTGTGGGAATGACTGTGGGGACTCTAGTGACCATCCTGTGCCAGACCTGGAAACACAGCACCTGGGAAGATGGTGGCTTCCTAGAAGGGAAGGGAAAGTCTTGGGATCATGCTCCTTCCTGCATGGATGCAGATCCAGCCCATGGAACTTTCCTTTCCAGAAGCTCCCACTCCTTCTTCCAGTCCTTACCACGGGCATGCAGCCAGATCACAGCCAGGATGGTGGCTTAGCCTGAGGAGTCCACGTGCTGCAGGACAGACAGATACTCTCCCGAGGCCACAGGCGGGGGCAGGGGGAAATCTCAAGGATTGAAAGAGCTCCGTTCCCTCCTCACTCACCGTCCCCAATGCTACTAGACGGAGCTCCCTGGTGTCTCTACTTCCATTTACTGATGCCAGGCATAACATCAGGTGATACACTCCAGGGAAAAGCCCACTGAGGCTCAGAATAGAAATGTTTTAGGTTTTAAATCCAGTGTCATTACCAGGTTAGTGATGGAAACCCCTAAAACACCCAAGCTTAATGACAAGGATCATTCAGTTATGATATGAGAAATGCATATATAGTTGCTTTATATTTTATGAATATCTTCTTTTTATAAAAAATTGAATCTGCATTCCCTTCTTCACCCCCAAAATAGGTATGAGGAAATATCAATAACTACATTTTAGGAGACATAAGTGATTCATACAGAAGTAATCTTCAGGAAAATGATTAAATGAGTAAGGTTGGACTAAAGTCCAAATATTCTGAATCTAGTCATTCATAAAAAAACACTCAGCTAACTGGGCGTGGTGGTGCACGCTTGTAATCCCAGCATTTGGGAGGCTGAGACCAGAGGATCCGAGTTCGCGGCCAGCCTCAGCTACCTAGTGAGGCACTCTACAACTTAGTGAGACTCGGTTTCAAAATAAAGAATAAAAAATAGGGCTGGGGGTATAGCTCGGAGGTAGAATGCCCCTGAGTTCAATCCCCAGTACCGCAAAAAAACCAAACCAAAACAACAACAACAAAAAACACTCAGCCATAGAGTATAAAACTGTTGCCAGTGATTTTTTTCACTTACTGTTCCTGAAAGTTTCCATTTTTAAAGTCAGCATATCAAGGAAAATTCCTGTTTTGTATCATGATTTTTTTTCTTTCTTTTTTTGGTGTTGCTGAGGATTTAACCCAGGGCCTAAATGCATGCTAGGCAAGCACTCTACCATTGAGCAGTACCCCAGGTGTCATAACATTTAAAATTTGCAATAACTGTAACATTTTCTATGAACATTCTCATTTTAGATAAAAATTCTCAGTTCTATGATCTCTTTAAGGGCACAGATTATGTGAAAGCAGTACAAATTACCATGCTTGCTCTCCTATTTTGTTTTATTTTTTTAATTTTATTTTTTTATTAATTGGTGCATTGTAATCATACATCTTTGTTAGGTACAAGCTGATAAAGGTATATATGCACACATTTCTCATTTAACCCCTTCCCCAATTCCCACCCCACTCCCTCACCCTCCCTCCTTCTCAAGTTCAGTTTAGTGATTGACTTTGATATATTTGTGAAAGTACATCATGTGCATTAGGGCGCCCCCCCACCCTGTCCATCACCTTCAATTAAGTCAACTTCTTTGCTTATCAAGGGTTTCTCCTTTTTCATCTGGAGTCCCTCTTATGCCTCATCTTCTCCCTAGCATCTGCATATTAGGGAGAAAATATGCTTTTTTACTCTTTGCGACTGACTAATCTCACTTAACATAATGTTTTCCAGTTGCACCCATTTCCCTGCAAATAACATGATTTTGTTCTTCTTTATGGCTGAATAAAATTCCACTGTGTACATATCCCATAGTTTTGTAATCCATTCATCTGTTGATGGACATCTTGGCTGCTTCCATAGTTTGGCTATTGTGAATTGTGCAGCTATAAACATAGATACACATGTGTTGGTCTGATAGTTTGGTTTCCATTCTTTTGGGTAGATACCCAGAAGTGGTATTGTTGGATCATATGGTAGGTTCATTCCCATTCATCTGAGGATCCTCCATACTGTTTTCCAAAGTGGTTGTACTAATTTGCAATCCCACCAACAAGGTATTAGGGTTCCCACTTCTCCAAACCCTCGCCAGCAGTTGTTGTTGTTTGTGTTCTTGATGATTGCCATTCTGATTGGAGTTAGGTGAAATCTCAAGGTAGTTTTGATTTGCATCTCTCTGATTTCTAATGATGTGGAACATTTCCTCATACATTTATTGGCCATTTGTATTTCTTCTTTTGTGAAGTGTCTATTTAGATCCTTTGCCCATTTTTTGATTGGGTTATTTGTTTTCTTAGCTGTGAGTTTCTTGAGTTCTTTGTATATCCAAGTTATTAGTCCTCTATCAGAAGAGTAGCTGGCAAAAATTTTCTCCCACTCTGTGGGCTCTCTGTTGAGGTTCTTGATAGTTTCCTTTGTTGCACAGAAGCTCTTCAGTTTAATGCCATCCCATGTATTGATCTTTCCTTGAGTTGCTTATGCTTTTGGGGGTTGTTGAGAAAGTTTTTACCTGTGCCTATGTGTTGAAGTGTTGGACATATGCCCTCTTCAGGTAGCTGCAAGGTTTCTAGACTGACTTCCAGGTCTTTGATCCACCTTGAGTTGACTCTTGTGCAGGGTGAGAAAGTGGGGTTTATTTCCATTTTCCTGCATATGGTTAACCAGTTTTGCCAACACCATTTGTTGAAGAGGTTTTTTTCCAGTGTATATTTTTGGCTCCTTTGTCAAAAATCAATTGACTGTAAGCACGTGGGTCTGTTTCTGAATCTTCTATTCTGCTCCATTGGTCTATGTGTTTGTTTTTGGGCCAATATCATGCTGTTTTCATTACTGTGGCTTTGTAGTAGAGTTTGAAGTCAGGTATTGTGATACCTTCTGCATGGTTCTTGTTGCTAATAACTACTTTGGCTATCCTGGGCTTTTTGTTGTTCCAGATGAATTTAAGGACTGATTTTTCTATATCTGTGAGGAGTGACCTTGGTAATTTCATGGGTATTGCATTGAATCTGTAGATCACTTTTGGCAGGATGGCCATTTTGATGATATTTATTCTGCCTATCCAAGAGCATGGAAGATCTTTCCATCTTCTAAGGTCTTCATCAGTTTCTTTTTTCAACTTTTTATAGTTTTCCTTATAGAGGTCTTTTACCTCTTGGTTAGATTTATCCTAAGTATTTTATTTTTTGGGGTGCTATTGTGAGTGGAATTGTTTTCTGGATTTCTTTTTCAGTGGTTTTATGGTTGGTGTAGAGGAAAACTTCTGAGTTTTTAAGATTGGTTTTGTATCCAGACACTTTGCTGAATTTGTTGATCAGTTCTATAAGTTTTTTGGCTGACTTTGTTGGGTCTTCTAGGTATAATATCATGTTGTCTGCAAAGAGGGATAGTTTTAGTTCTTCTTTCCCTATTTTTACCCCTTTGATTTCTTTCTCTTGCCTTATTGCTCTGGCTAGAGTCTCAAGTACTATATTGAACAGAAGAGGTGATAATGGACATCCTTGTCTTGTTCCTGATTTTAGTGGGAACTCTTGCAGTTTTTCTCCATTTAATATGATATTGGCTGTAGGTATATTGCCTCTATGATTTTGAGGTATGTTCCTTCTATTCCGATTCTCTGTAGTACTTTTAGTATGAATGGGTGTTGGATCTTGTCAAATGCTTTTCAGCATCAATTGAGATGATCATGTGATTTTTGTCTTTGAGTTTGTTTATGTGGTGAATTATATGGATTGTGTTTGTATGCTGAACCAGCCTTGCATCCCTGGGATGAACCCACTTGGTCATGGTGTATAATTTTCTTGATGTGGTTTTGAATGCGCAGTGCTAGTATTTTGTTTAGCACTTTTGCATCTAAGTTTGTCAATGATATAGGCCTCTAGTTTTCTTTTCTTGAGCTGTCTTTATTTGGCTTTGGTGTTAATGTGATGTTGGCTTCATAGAATGTGTTTGGGAGGGTCTCATTTCTTTCTATTTCATGGAATAGTTTGAGGAGTATTGGTATTAGCTCTTCTATAAATGTTTTATAAAATTCACTTGGAAAACCATCTGGCTCTGGGCTTTTGTTTGACGGTAAACTCCTTATTGCTATTTCTATCTCTTTGATTGTTATTGGTTGGTTTAAGTTTTCTATATCTTCTTGACTCAATTTAGGAAGGTTATATGTGTCTAGAAATTTGTCAATTTCTTCTATATTTTCCATTTTGTTGGAGTATAGATTTTCAAAATAGTTTCTGATGATCCTCTGTATTTCCATACTGTCAGTGGTAATATCCCATTTTTCATCTCTTATTTTGGTATTTGGGTTGACTCTCTCTTTCTTTTGGTTAGGTTGGCAAATGGTTTATCTATTTGTTTATTTTTTCAAGAAACCAGCTTTCGGTTTTGTTGATTTTCTGTATTTTTTAAATTCTCTACTTCATTAATTTTTGCTCTGATTTTCATAATTTCCTGTCTTCTACTAGCTTTGGGGTTGGACTGTTCTTGTTTTTCAAGGGCTTTGAGCTGTGTCATTAGGTTATTTTTTTGGTGATTTTCTGTTCTTCTTATGTGGGCACTCAATGCTATAAATTTTCCTCTAAGTAGTGCCTTCAAAGTGTCCCAGAGGTTTTGATATGTTGTGTCTCTGTTATCATTGGTTTCCAGGAATTTTTTAATTTCTCCCCTTACTTCTTCTATGACCCAATCCTCGTTCAACAGTGTGGTGTTCAGTCTCCATGTCTTTACATGGCTACTCTGGGTCTTCTTAGAGCTGATTTCTAGTTTCACTCCATTGTGATCTGAATAGATGCAGGGAATTATGTTACATTTTTTAAATTTTCCGGTGCTTGTTTTGTGGCCAAGAATGTGGTCTATTTTGGAGAAGGTTCCATGTGCAGCTGAGAAAAATGTGAATTCAGCTGTACTTGGGTGAAATATTCTGTATGTGTCTAACAGGTCCATTTAGTTTATGGTATTCTTTAGGTCTGAGGCATCTTTACTGACATTTTGTTTGGAAGATCAGTCTAGTGATGTGAGAGGAGTATTGAAGTCTCCCAGTATTAGTGTATTGGGATCTATATGTTTCTTTATGTCATACAGAGTTTGTTTTATGAAAGTGGGTGCACCTATGTTTGGGACATAGATGCTGATAATTGTTATTTCCTCTTGCTGGATTATTCTTTTTACTAGTAAAAAATGACGTGCTTTGTTTTTCTTGATAAGCTTAGGCTTGAAGTCTAGTTCATGTGATATCATGGTTGCTACTCCTGCTTGTATTCTAGTTCCATTGGCATGGATTATCTTGTAAGGTGTGCTTCTTGCAGGAAGCATATAGATGGATTCTGAGTTTTAATCCATTTTGCCACCTTGTGCCTTTTTATTAGGGAGTTGAGAACATTTATATTCCATGTGATTATGAAGAGATGATTTTTAATTCCTAACATTTTGAGTTTTGACTTCTGTTTTTGAGTCAGATTGATAGAGGTGAAGATATACCCCCAGCATAGACCTTATTGTAAAGGGATAACAAATAAACACAGGACTTATATACAAAGAGTAAGAAGATGCCAAGACAACAGAAACACAAACCCAAGAACTCTGAAAATCTGAGAACAAGGAATAGTGAGGAAATAATAAACTCCCACAACTCAACAAAAATAGAGATCACCAATACTAATCTGCAAGAAATGCAAAAAGGAGCAAGTCCAAATTTTGATCTTCAATATGATGAAAGGCCACAAACAAAGTGTGCAGGAAATGAAGGAGGAAATTGAGGCTTTAAGAAGGAACCAGAAAGAGGCTCTGAATGAAATAAAGGACTCAATAAATGAATTGAAGATAGCAATAGAAACCAACTCTGGAAGGCTAAGCTGCATGAAAAACAGGGTATCATTCTTGGAAGATAGTTCATTCAAAACTGAAAGCAGCCGGGCGTGGTGGCGCACGCTTGTAATCTCAGCATTCGGGAGGCTGAGACCAGAGGATCCGGGTTAGCGGCCAGCCTCAGCTACCTAGTGAGGCACTCTGCAACTTAGTGAGACTCGGTTTCCAAATAAAGAATAAAAAATAGGGTTGGGGGTGTAGCTCGGAGGTAGAATGCCCCTGAGTTCAATCCCCAGTACCGCAAAAAAAAAAAAAAAAAAAAAAAAAAAAAAAAAAAAAAAAAAAAAAAAAAAAAAAAAAAAAAAAAAAAAAAAAAAAAAAAAAAAAAAAAAAAAAAAAAAAAAAAAAAAAAAAAAAAAAAAAAAAAAAAA
>PVLC010047460.1:0-11081 GCA_004027655.1 Graphiurus murinus
GTTATTTGCAAGGAAATGGAGGGAACTGGAAAACATTATGTTAAGTGAGATTAGTCAGTCACTAAAAGTTAAAAATCGAATGCTCTCCCTAATATGTGGAAGCTAGGGAGAAAATGGGACATAAGAGGGACTCCAGGTGAAGGAGAATTCTTAGGTGAACAAAAAATTTGACTTAATGGAAGGTAATGGGAGGAGGGGGACACCCTAATGAGCATGATGTACTTACAAGATCACATCTAAGTCAATCACTAAACTGACCAGGAGATAGGGGGAGGGTGGGTGGGAATTGGGGAAGGGTTAATGAGAAATATGTGCATGGATGTCTTTACATGTACTAGCTTGTACCCAACAAAAATGTGTAATTAACCCTGTTGTACCCAAGAAATGTATAAAAATCCATGCTAAAAAAAAATAAATTAACTATAAAAAAAAATAAGAACATTAAAAGGAACTCAATATCATTAGCTATTAGAGAAATACAAATGAAAATTATAGTGACATATCACTACGTACCTGTTACAACAATGGAAAAAGCAATGATGATAGAGAAAAGGCAAAGAAACTTAATTTCTCATACATCTGTAGTGGAATGTAAAATGGCATATTGTTAGTTTCCTACAAAACTAAACATACAACTAACATACATGAAGCAATTATATTTTTAGGCATTTCTTTTCTGGAAAAGTGAATCTTTAGCAATCTATAAGAAATCTTTAAGGAACTACTTCAGTCTTTAAGAACCTATATTCAAGTGTCCACAGCATCTTTATATAAAATAGCACCAAATTGGAATCAACTGAAATGCCCTTCAGGTGAATGGTTAAATTAACTATGATACATTCATACTACTCAGCAATATAAAGGAAAAAAAACTTGACAAATGCAACAACAACCTAGACAGATACTGAACATTATACTTACTGAAGAAGTCAATCTTAAAAAGTCACATGATTTCATTTATATAATATTCTTAAAGTGACGAAACTATAGAGAAGCAGATCAGTGGTTTCCAGTAGACAGAAATTGAGAGGGAAGTGAAAACACAAAAGGATAGAACAAGGGAGTTGTGCTTATCAGACATTTTGGTCACAGAGATGGAAAATCTGACTAAAACAATATTCCTGGTTAAATGAAATCTGAAATCATGGGTCATGTTATGTAGGTTCAACTAACCCTCTCATAATAAATAAGTGACTTCAAACGGTTCCTTAGAGGAATTGCATATATCTTTTTTTTTTTTTGACCATCCAACAAATTTACTTTGTTTTGCTTCCTTTACATTTGAAATTATTTTCTTGAATTTTGTATATTTTCTATAATTAAATTTAGTATTTTAAGATTGATGAAAAGGAACCTTCATCCAAAATCTCTTACAGTTACAGTATATTTTCCAATAATAAAACCTGGATTTGTACTTAAGTGGGTATAATCTAATAATTTATTTTGCATTTTTATTCCTTAGGATAAATTAAAATTTGTGATTGGAGCTATGAAAACACAACATGAGATATGATTTAAATTGGTGTCTTCCCACTTTCATGCCAACTTCACCCCAAAATTAATTTGGATAAGTAGATATTTCTTCTTACTTAATAAATATAGGATATTAGGCTTAATATTTTCTAAGAGACATGTGCTTCTTAGTCTACCAACTTTGATTACCCAGTGTCCTCTTTTTTTGATTGACTTGAATACTGCTTTGAGGATTTTTAGCACCTGTCCTTCATTTATGCCTATAGGAGCTAGCATACACACGGTATGCTATTTTAGGTATAATCTATTGGTTAACTTATAAATCACCAGCATAGCAGCAGCTCAATTAACAATAGCCAAACTATGGAAGCAGCCAAGATGTCCAACCACAGATGAATGGATTACAAAACTATGGGATATGTACACAATGGAATTTTACTCAGCCATAAAGAAGAACAAAATCATGTTCTTTGCAGGGAAATGGATGCAATTGGAAAACATTATGTTAAGTGAGATTAGTCAGTCACAAAGAGTAAAGAAGCATATGTTCTCCCTAATATGCGGATGCTAGGGAGAAGATAGGGCATAGGAGGGTCTCCAAATGAAAAAGGACAGATCCTTGATAAGCAAAGAAGTTGATTTAATTGTAGTGTATGCATGAGGCCGAGGGACACCCTAAGGCACATGATGTACTTACACAATCATATCAAGGTCACTCACTGAAGTGAACCTGAGGGGGAGGGTGGGGGAGGGAATGGGGTGGGAATTGGGGAAGGGGTCAAATGAGAATTGTGTGCAAATATGTTTTTAACAACTTGTACTTAACAAAGATGTATGCTATATTGCACAAATTACTACAATAAAAAATAAAAATAAATAAAAATAAAAAAATAAAATATTCCACATTCAGTGGTAAAGACATATATACATATATATCAAGATTTATGATGTGTCTCAAACTTAATTTTTCTTCTGTGTATTATTTTATAACAGACAAAATACATATATAAATAGTGCATGAATATTTAAAATCTCTAATAGTTTTTATTGATTGATGTTATGGATTGAATATTTACCTCTTTCAATATTTGTATTCAAATGTAATTGCCATTGTAACATTATTAAGAATCTCTCTTGTAGTAGAGATTCTTCTTAGCAGGTTGCAAAGGCCTTAGGTTCAATACCATAAGAAACAACAACAGCAACAAAAAGATGTAGGACCTCTTAATACTAAAGACAATTAGACCACGAGGACTCTGCCTTTATGTATAGAGTAATGCTATTATCACAAGAGTGAGTTCATTATAAAAGGGTAAGCTGTTTCTCTCCACCCCCACCCTTGCCCTTCTATCTGCCACCATGGAATAAAGGCCCTCACCAGGTACTCTCTACTCAACCTTAGATTTCCCAGCCTCCAAAATTATGATAAATAAATTTGTTTATTATAAATTGCCCAGTATTATACATTCTTTCATAGGCACAAAACCAAGTAAGACAATTTGTACAATAAAAATATCTGGGGCTGAAGTTATAGCTTTGTAATAGAGTACATGCTTAGCATAATAAGATCATGAATAAATAAAAAAAAATCTAATTGACTTCAAAAAGTGAAAGACCATGTGAAGACCATGATCTAGATAGGAGTGAAAATATCTGAAAAAAATTCCTGGAGAAGTTAAATAAATCCACATCAGTCAAAGGTCAGGCATAAAGAGAAGGATCCAGAGATGTGAGAAGCTGGGAGGGGTGGGACATTCTGAATTGTTTTGTGACTTGTTCACTTGTGCTGTGCAAGAGAGACTGTGAAAGGGAGAATACCTGTCACCAGAGGAACTTTAGAGTGTTGCTATATGACACTCATGAAATTGCACTTTTCACTTTACTACCTCTCCAGGGGACTTACACAAAGATCTTTTCCATGATTTAACAATAACTGACTCGTGACTCTGTTTGGGCTGTCACTGAGCTGCAACTGACATGATGAGTCCTGGCCACCGACAGGTTTTAGAGGCATCACTCATGTCTTTACTCCAGAAGACTCTATTCCAAACAATCCAAATACTCAAGGAGTGTATGATTCACCACACCAATCACAGGAATAAATCTATTAACTAAAAATTGCCAATTTAGTGACTGTGTATAAATATAGAAATACAAATTAATGAATATGATTTTTTTTTTTTTTGCGGTACTGGGGATTGAACTCAGGGGCATTCTACCTCTGAGCTACACCCCCAGCCCTATTTGTTATTCTTTATTTTGAAACCGGGTCTCACTAAGTTGTGGAGTGCCTCAGTAGGTAGCTGAGGCTGGCCACGAACCCGGATCCTCCGGTTTCAGCCTCCCGAATGCTGGGATTACAAGCGTGCGCCACCACGCCCGGCTGAATATGATTTTTAAATTCTCTTAACATCAAAATAATTTAGGAAAGAAATGATTCTTCAAAAGTGTATAGAGAGCCGGGCGTGGTGGCGCATGCTTGTAATCCCAGCTTTTGAGAGGCTGAGACCAGAGGATCCGGGTTCGCAGCCAGCCTCAGCTACCTAGTGAGGCACTCCGCAACTTAGTGAGACTCGGTTTCAAAATAAAGAATAAAAAATAGGGCTGGGGGTGTAGCTCAGAGGTAGAATGCCCCTGAGTTCAATCCCCAGTACCGCAAAAAAAAAAACAAAAAAGTGTATAGAGTCAGCCAGGCGTGGTGGTACATGCCTGTAATCCCAGTACTTGGGAGGCTGAGACAAGAGAATCACAGATTTGAGGACAGCCTCAGCAAGTAGTGAGACTCTCATCAACCTAGTGAGACTCTGTTCCCAAATAAGAAATAAAAAAAATCGGGCTGGGGGTGTTGCTCAAAGGTAGAATGCCTCTGGGCTCAATCCCCAGTGCCACACACACACACACACACACACACACACACACACACACACACACACACAGTGGATAGAGTCAGATGGTAAGGGTATAGAATCAGATGGTGGGGGTAAAATGCAAAACCATCCAACCTTAGTAAGTAGTTGCAGTTTGACACTTGGAAATGGGCCAACAGAAGAAAATCATCCCTGTCTACTCTAAAAGCAAATGTAATGTGTAAACAGAAAGTGCAAGGTGCTTATTGCCAGGTACCCTCACTAAGAGCCCCCAGAATTACCCCAGATCCTTTTCTAGGAGCTGGGACTAGTTGCTAGAGACAGCCACACTGGTTACTCATGGAAGTAAACATGGACAGTTCCATTATAACCTCAGAGACATGCAGCCTTTTCAAAATGAAGGTTTGCACAGAGCCCTTCACGGTAGATAGAAAGATGCAAAGATACAGGGATCAAAGGTGGGATATGTCATAAGGCATATAAAATTTTAAGGAATTGAGATATCAAGATTGTTAATTATTGAAGTTTTCAAGGACTGGGTATAAGAATCCCAAAGAAAGGAATAAGGGGTAGAGAAAGACTCCATGAATTACATAAAGATCCACATGTGCACAGGAGGAATGTATAGGAGCAACACAATAGAAGTCAAGATATTAAGATAACATAAGTGCTTTGAAAAATAAAATGGTGCCTTTAGATATGACAGCTTCTATCTTTGCAAAAGCAGTGCACTGTGCCGAATGGTTTCAGCTTGACTCTAAATAGTATTTGTTTGCTGGGATAGTCATAACAAAGTACCACTAAGTGGTTTACAGAACAGATATTTGTTTTCTCACAGTTTTGGATGCTGGAAGACCTAATGGATAGGGCTGGTTCCTTCTGAGGTCTCTGAGGGAAGGATCCATTCCAAATTTCTCTGTTGGTTTCTGGTGGTTTGCTGAAAATTTTTAGTGTTCATTCTAGATAGCAATCTTCCTGACTTCATATTATCTTCCTGTAATGGTTTGGATTTGGAGTGTCTCCCAGCCCTCATGGAAATGGAGTGGCAATGTTGGAAGGGGGGCTCAGTTATAATCTTAGCAGTGATAAATGCATTATAATGGATTTATCTGGGTGGTGGTGCAGGCTGGTAAGTTGTGGCCAGAGAAGGTGGATCCCTGGGGCTGCTGCCTTGGGAATTATATATGCCACCTGCCCTGCTTCCAGTCTTCATGATGTGAGAGTGAAGCCTGTGCTCTCCCTCTCTCCACTTCCTGCTGCTGCCATGCTTTGAGATCCATGGTCCTTGGCCTCACGTGGACTGAACCTCCAGTATCTCCAAGGAAAACTGTGAGCAAATAAGTCTTCCTTCCTCCAAGTTATGTGGTCAGATCTTTGGATTATAGCTATGAAAATGCTGATGAATACAGAAAATAGTGCCAGAAGAGTGGGGTCACAGCTGTATCTAAGCCTGGCCATGTGGATTGTGTCTTTGGAACTGTTTTGTGAGAAGTTGGAAGGGCCAGAATATGGCTAGAAAGGTAGACAGTAGAGACTGTGCTCAGGAGATTTTTGAGGACCAAGAGGACTCCATAGGAAAATGGAGTAGAGGTCACATGTGTTACACTTTGGCAAAGAACCTATCAACATTTTGCCTGAGTCCTGAAACTTTCTGTGAGGCTAAGTTTTAAAATGATGGGCTGATTAAACTAGTGGAGGAAATCTCAAAATAGCAAAGTACCCAAACCGCCTTATGGATATTGATGTCCATCTTCAGTGAAGTGTACATTGACTTTCAGGAGCAGAAAATGAAGCAGAGAGACATTATAGATTTGCAGTTTGGCCAGAAAGGCATGTGTAAAGCTGGAGCCCAGAAAGATGGTGCTGTGAAAGAAAGTAAGATGTTTGACAGAATCCCAGCATTCAGGAGGCTGAGACCGGAGGATCCAGGTTCACGGCCAGCCTCAGCTACCTAGTGAGGCACTCCGCAACTTAGTGAGACCCGGTTTCAAAATAAATAATAAAAAAATAGGTCTAGGGGTATAGCTCGAAGGTAGAATGCCCGAGTTCAATCCCCAGTACCGCAAAAAAAAAAGAAAGAAAAAAAGATGTTTGACGGGAGGTTGAATGCTTTGACTAGGAATAAGGATGGTGATTTGCACTCAGATTCCTTCCCTGTGGTCTTGATGGAGGCAGGCCTAGCAACTTCCCGCGATGGGGATGGGCTTTGCCTTGGTCAAGACAAAGGTGGGTCCAGCACTACTCATGATGGGGATGAGCTCTGCCTTGGTCAAGATGGAGGCAAGCCCAGAGGCAATGATTAAAGTGAGTATGGCTACCCTTTCTGTTGGTAGTCTATCTCAGCACTCACATAATGCTGGCTTTGCTGGGAAAAGGGTGCCATGGAGGCTTCCTTGCTCCCTCTCAGATTTCAAAGGAATGCCTGGGATGCCTAGCGACATGTGGCAGGGTAAGAATCCCTGTAAGCAGGCCCAAATGGGGCAATTTGTGAAGCTGTGAGGGTAAAGCCAAGACTGAAAAAAAAACCTTCAAGATTTAGAAATGCCAGGAACATGGAACAACTGTGAGGAAAGGCTGCTGGCTGCGAGCCATGGAGCCAGGCTGGAGGGCCAGTAAGCTGCCCACTGCACTCAACCAGGCCCCAGGGGTTGGACTGCCAAGACCTTCTGGAGGTCTCTTCTCATCCCCGTGCCCCGAATGGCAGGATTAAATGCTTGCCCTGCCATATTTCAATATTGTTTTGCTCCCATTCCTTCTTTCCATGGCCCTATTCCTCCTTCTGGAAATGCAAAAGTTTATTCTGCCATTGTATATTGAATGCTCGTAATTTGCTTTTTATTTTGATCCTGTCTTTTACAGGGGCTCACAAGGGTTTGCTTTGAATGTCTTAGGAGACTTTAGACTTTGGGACTTTCCAGCAATGCTAGAACTGTTAAGACTTTGGGAACTCTTGCAGATGGACTAAATGCACTTTGCATTGTGAAGTGGCCATGGGGGCCAATGTTGGAATGTAATGGTCTGGATTTGGGGTGCACCCCAGCCCTCATGGAAATGGGGTGGCAGTGTTGGAAGAGGACTTGGTTGTAATCTCAGCAGTGTATATATCTGTGTGGTGGCCCAGGCTGGCTAGAGAAGGTGGGTCCCTGGGGCCTGGGGCCACTGCCTTGGAGATTATATATGGTTCTTCTCTTTCTCTCTCTCTCTTTTCATGTCCAGTCTCCACGATGTGAGAGCAAATCCTTATGGTCTCCCTCTCTCTGCTGCCATGCCCCGAAATCTGCAGTCCCAAGCCTCACATGGACTGAACGCCAATATTCCCAAGGCAAACTGTGAGCAAATAAATCTTCCTTCCCCTAAGTTACATGATCACAGGTCTTTCAATCATAGTTGTGAAAAATACTGATGAATACGGGTGACGGAGTGAGACACGTCTCAAGAGGTGCTGCGAGCTCGATTCAAATCAGTTGTGGAACCAGCTTTTTGAAGGAAGAAAAAAGCAACAAAAGGATGAAAAACGCTGCGAAAACTGGAATACAGCTGAGCAGAACCCAGGAGGCCGACCAGGGAGAGCAAAGAAGCCCATCTCTGCGGCCCCGGCACCACATCGCCAATCAGAAGCCGCCATTGAGCTGGCCCCTGGCGTGGGGTCTACTAAGAAAGAAATATACAACAACCCTCTGCATCCCCACCGGCCAGAGGTGGAATGAGCGACTCCTGAACTCCTCATCCTAGCCAGGCAGCATTTCGAGACACCTTCGACAGAGACCAGAACGCGTGGTACGACCAGCTTAAGCCTGTGCTGCCCCATCCCAGCTCACCTCTCCCTACAGAGCCAGAGCAGAGATAACTGCACTCCAGAGCTTGAATCAAAATTGCCGCAGGAACAGCTTCTCGATGGAAGGAAGGAGAAACAAATCAGCTTAAGGGTGAGTAAAAAAATGGGCAGTTGGTCAAAATGTAAGGAGCAGACCAGGGAGAACAGGGGAGCTGGCACGTGCACAGCAGTAGCAGCCACCATCTTGTCGGCAACCCACAGCAGCAGAAATCTGCCCAAAAGATCTGCAGAGGCCAAACCAGGTCTGTCCTTACAAACTTGCAGGGATTTTTATTTTGCTTCTTGCTGACGTTTCTTGTTTTCTGGCTTTTTTTGCTTTGTTTTGTTCTGTTTTTACTCTGTTTTCACTTTGCATTGCTTCGATTTATATATGTTTGTTTGGAGGATTGGTTGCTTTTTAGCTTTTGCTAGATCCTAGAAGTCAACACCTGAAACCCACCAAAGACACCAATAGAGCAGGCAGAAGAAATACCAGAGTAATTGCAACTCAGTACAAGATCCATTCACAGAGAGAAAATAAAAATAAGAAACCTACAAATTCAGGGAAAACAGGCAAGAGCAGCAAAGTTATAAATTTAAGAACAGGGAAACCATGAGAAGGAGAAACACCAAAGAAACAATGAGTCAGCATGACCCCACAATAACAGAACTCAATGACACTGATTGGCAGAGCTTACCAGAAGGACAATTCAGATCTTTAATAATAGAAGCAATACAAAACTTCCAGAAAGAATGCAGAGAGAGCAGGAAAGAAATAAAGGAAAAAATAAACAAAGAATCTGACACCCTGAGCAGGAATCATAGCGAAGCCTTGAGGGAAGTGAAAGAAGCAATAATAGAAGTGAAGGCATCAATATAAACTATAAACAATAGATTAGACAATATGGAAAACAGAATATCACTCCTAGAAGATGACCATTCCAAAAATGAATCCATTATACATAATCTAGAAAAAAAAATTCAACAGTATGAATCCGACATCGATGAGATCTGGGCCAATTTTAAAAGAGCTAATCTAAGAATAATAGGCATAGAAGAGGGATTAGAAGTTGAAACTAATGAAATAAACAACCTTTTCAAAGAAGTAATATCAGAGAATTTTCCAAACATAAAAAGAGAAATTGGCACACAGGTGCAGGAAACATATAGAACCCCCTTCAGACAAGACCAAAGAAGAGGTTCACCACGCCACATAATAATCAAGTGACTAATGTAGAAGCTAGGGAAAGAATCCTAAAGGCAACAAAAGTTAAAGGCCAAGTAACATTTAGAGGCAAACCAATTAGAATCACTCCAGACCTCCCAAATCAAGTCATGAAAGTCAGGAGGGGCTGGAGTAACATATTCCAAACTTTGAAAGAAAATAACTTGCAGCCAAGATTCTCCTACCCAGCAAAATTCTCTCTCAAAATTGACAGGGATATAAACCCTTCTATGACAAACAAACACTGAAAGCATTCATGTCTTCCAAACCAGGAATAGAGAAAATACTCAAAGAGATTAACTACAAAGAAGAACAAACACTACTGCAAACAAAAGTCAAAACCCAAAATGTTAGGAATTAAAAATCATCTCTCAATACTCACATTGAATATAAATGGTCTCAACTCCCCAATAAAAAGGCACAAGGTGGCAAAATGGATCAAAACACAGAATCCATCTATATGCTGCCTGCATGCACCTTACATACAAAGATTCCCACAAACTAAAGGTGAAGGGCTGGAGTAAGGTAATTCATGCCAATGGAACTCAAAGACAAGCAGGAGTAGCAACTATGATATTGGATAAATTAGATTTCAAGCCTAAGCTCATCAAAAGAGACAAAAAAGGTCACTTTTTACTAGTAAAAGGAACAATACAGCAAGAGGAAATAACAATTATCAACATCTATGCCCCAAACATAGGTGCAGCTACTTTCATGAAACAAACTCTACATGATATAAAATCACACATAGATCCCAATACAATAATACTGGGAGACTTCAACACCCCTGTCACATCACTAGACCGATCTTCAAAAAAAAAGGTCAGTAAAGATGCTTCAGAACTAAATAATACCATAAACCAAATGGACCTGTTAGACACATACAGAATATTTCACCCAACTACAGCTGAATTCACATTTTTCTCAGCAGCGCATGGAACCTTCTGCAAAATAGACCACATTCTGGGCCACAAAGAGAGCACTGGCAAATTCAAAAAATGTAACATAATTCCCTGCATCTTTTCAGACCATGGAGTGAAACTAGAAATGAACTCTAAGAAGATCCAGAGTAACCATGTAAACTCATGGAGACTGAACACCACATTGCTGAATGAGGAATGGGTCATAGAAGAAGTAAGGGGGGAAATTAAAAAATTCCTAGAAACCAATGAAAACAGAGACACAACATATCAAAACCTCTGGGACACTTTAAAGGCAGTACTAAGAGGAAAATTTATAGCACTGAGTGCCCACATAAGAAAAACGGAAACTCACCAAATAAATAACCTAATGACACAGCTCAAAGCCCTTGAAAAACAAGAACAGTCCAACCCCAAAGCCAGTAGAACACAGGAAATTATGAAAATCAGAGCAGAAATTAATGAAATAGAGAACAAAAAAACAATACAGAAGATCAGCAAATCCAAAAACTGGTTTCTAGAAAAAATAAACAAGATAGATAAACCATTGGCCAACCTAACCAAAAGAAAGAGAGAATCAACCCAAATTACCAAAATAAGAGATGAAAAAGGCGATATTACCACCGACAGTATGGAAATACAGAGGATCATCAGAAACTATTTTGAAAAACTATACTCCAACAAAATGGAAAATCTTGAAGAAATTGACGATTTTTTAGACACATACAACCCTCCTAAATTGAGTCAAGAAGATATAGAAAACTTAAATCAACCAATAAAAA
>PVLC010047461.1:0-11035 GCA_004027655.1 Graphiurus murinus
ATTATTTGGCACTCAAAAACTGTAGTTTTTAATTTCTTATTATTCCTACAGAATTTCCTTTCGTTCTCAAGAGTTAAACAACATATATTTTTAAGAATATTGACTATATCTTACCTAGCACTTTTAGGTTCTTAGAGAGACAGTATTCAGTTTATTTACAGCCCAGAAACAGAAATCTGTCCAGTACATTTCTAATGCTTAAAGTAATTCCAGGAGTCCTTAGCACCCAAGATACCACAAGAGAGTGGGGCCCTGTCAGCTGCTCCCTCTCTTGCTTTTTGGACCTAGAGGTAGATACAGATCTGCACACAGAAGATTGAGTCCTGTCTGATAATACCCATGGCAGAAACAACAACCAAGAAGGCTTGCAGTAGAAGGCCTACGTCAAAAATTGAACGTCTCTAAGTCAAAAGTTGAAAGTGCTGAACCATAAATCAAAATTAATAAATATTTCACTATCAATAATAAAAAACAATGTAAATTTTATTCAACTAATCTGAATTCTTATAATTATCTACCCAGTATGCTTAAGGCCTCTGAAAGCAAGTGTATACTTGGGTCTTGTTTTGTTATTTAATTTTTTTATGTGTGTGTGATATTAAGGATTGTACCTAAGGGTGCTCCACAACTGAGCTACACCTCCAGCCCTACTTTTTTTTTTTTTTAATTTTGAAACAGGGTCTTGCTGAGTTACTGAGCACTGGTTTCTAACCTGTGATCTTCCTATCTCAGCCTCCCAAGTATTGGCATTACAGACGTGAGCCAACCTACCTAGCTTTTTGTTTGTTTGCTTGTTTGTTTTACAGTTCTTTAAATCTTTTATTTTAGAAAAGGACTTACAATATACTATGACAGGTACCAATTCCCTGGTGGGCATGAGGAAAGAGGCCTGCCAACCCAAGCTTTCTAGGACCCAAGGTTGGGTATGTTTCTCATCTGGGCACTGATGGGGGCACTGGTCACCCTCACCAGTGAATCAAGACCAGCAAATTCTTCTTGAGAACTCCATCACACCAGGACACATGCTGTGTCAGGATGGTTTAATTCTGTAATACAGAGACTCCACCTCTCTTGTGGTATCTATGCAAATGAAGGTTAAAAATGTGGGGATTAGGCTGGCATAGTGGCACACACCTATAATCCCAGAACTTGGGAGGCTAAGACAAGGAGGATCACAGGTTTGCAGCCAGCCTCAGCAACTTGGCGAGGCTCTCAGCAACTTAGCTAGACCCTATTTCCAAATAGAAATTAAAGTAGGGCTGAAGGTATAGTTTGGAAGTACAGTGCCCAATCCCCAGCACCATGTGCATACATACAAAGTGGGAGCCAGGTGTGGTGGCACACATTTGTTATCTCACTACTTAGAAGGCTGAGGCAGGGAGATGGCAAGGTCAGCCTTAGCAACTTAGCAAGGCCCTCCACCACTTAGACCTTGTTTCAAAATAAAAAATAAAATAAGGCTGGGGGTATAGCTCAGAGGTAGCCTTTGGGTCCCATCTCCAGCACCCAAAAAAAAAAAAAAAAAAGGTGAGGATGACAATGGTAAATTTCCAGAACTGTCTTCAGATGACTACAAGATGTTGGTGTAATCTAAAAGAAAGAGCAAATATACTACAATAATTAAATCATTATAGGCAAATAAAATGAGAAAACACATCCTAAAAAAAACACATGAGAGAAATATGTCTATATTACTATAGATATGACCTATCCAAATTTTAGCATGCTAATAGGGCCATTTTGTTTTTTATGTAATCACTTTAAACCCATTTGCCTTTACTAAGAGTCCAGTGTCTCTCCTTTGAATCCTTACTCTCTCCCAAACATTTCTCAAGAACTCCTCAGGGTTGTGATGTAGGGAGTCAGTCTTCTTTCAAGCCCCAGGCAGTGTGTTGGAGTCCACTGTCTCTCTGAGAGGTCATGTCAGTCACTTATATGTGGCACGGCCATTGAACACAGGTCCTGCAAGGCCAGTTGTTTGCTGTCTCATGTTCATCCTCATTGGGAGCCTCATTTGTTTTTTGTTTTTGTTTTGTTTTGTACGAGGGATTGATCCCAAGGGCATTCTATCTCTGAGTGACACCCCCAGTTCTCTTTAGTTTTTAATTTTGAAACAGTTTTGCTAAGTTGCTGAGGTTCCCACTTAGTTGAGGGGCTGGCCCTGAAACCTATGGTCCTCCTGTTTCAGCCTCCCAACTACTAGGATTATAGGTGTGCATCACCACACCTGGCTGGTAGCCTCATTTGGACAGCAAGGTTATATCTTTTTATTAGTTCACTCCAAATTGTCAGCAATTGTATTCTAAAGCTATGGCAGAACACCTGGTCCTAGGTGTCTTTTATCTCAGCTACCTGCTGTGCCAAAGTGGCTTTTCTCATCAGATTCTCCTGCCTACCCGCATGGCAATAGTGTATGGACTGTGTGTATGTCTTTCAAAGATATTAAGATTCCCACATCCTTTTTGCTTCTCACTTAATACCAATAAAAATAACTTTTGTGGATACAGTGCCTTGTTCATCTCATAGTTAATTGATCCTCAAAACCCACTCTACATGGGAAGCCCAGAGAGAGAAAGTGACTTTCCCAGGGAATTCTACACATTAACAGAAGAGGGGACTTCATCACCCTCTATACCACCACCATGGCTTATGGACCCTACCCCTGGCCACCCAGTGACCAGCTTGAGGTAAAACCCAAACATTTCCTGTATATCTGCACGTACCTTTGCTGATTTAAATGTAGTTCACTTCCTAATGGTCTGTGACTCTCAGGTACTTGATCTTGACTTTCTGGTTTCTAACAGTTGTGAACACACCTGTGGTTCTCAACTATAGTCCTTGGACCAGGAATATCAGCAAAACCTATAAGAAACGCAGATGCCCAGATCCCACCCTCGACCTGCAGACTCAAAAACTGTGGGGTGGAGGTCAGCAGTCTTTGTTTCAACAATCCTTGCAAGGACTCATGATCACTCAAGTTTGAGAAGTTCCATCTATCACATGTACCATTTTATCTGCTAGGTTCTCTAGATACAGTGCCCACGGATGTGAGAGTTTGAAGGCCTACAAAAATGCATGTGATTTGAAAAACACAGTTTTATCGCCAAGTCGAAAAATGAAAGTACTAAGCTATAAATCAAAATGAATAAATATTCCACCAGGCATGGTGGGGCACATCTGTAATCTCAGTACTTGGGAGGCTGAGACAGGAGGTTCAGAAGACAGTCTCAGCAATTTAGCAAGATCCTCAGCAACTTAGTGAGACCCTGTTTCACAATAAAAATAAAATAAGGCTGGAGATATAACTTGGAGGTAGAATGTCCCTGGGTTGGTTCCCAGTACCAAAACAAGAAAAAAAAAATCATAAAAATGTCATTATCTATAGCATAGACCAGTATGTCGATTATTCAACTAATATGAATTGTTATAATTATCTCTACAGCATGTTTAAAGTCTTTGAAAGTAAGTATATACTTGAGTCTTATTTTGTTATTTTATTCTTGAATATAGAGACTCTACTTTTCTTATAGGAAGGGTCAATTCTAGAGCTGTCTTCAGAAGACCACAAGATGGTTAGTATAATCTAAAAGAAAGAAAAACTGGCTATATTGTAGAAGATTCCCTTTAAAATTCCTTTACATTAAATCATTACAGGCAAATTAACTGAGGAAATCATGTAATCTTACTAGGCTATTGTGTCAGGTTTTATTTTTATTTTCTTCCTATCCCTATTCTTCTACCTGTGTATTCTCTAATGTAATCAGGCTAGATGTTTGTTTGTTTGGTTGGTTTGTTGTTGTTGTTGTTGTATTAGGGGTTGAAGATTGAACTCAGGGGCATTCTACCTCCGAGCTACAACCCCAGTCCTATTTTTTATTATTCATTTTGAAACAGGGTCTCACTAAGTTGTGGAGAGCCTCACTAAGTAACTGAGGCTGGCCATGAACCTGGATCCTCTGGTCTCAGCCTCCCAAGTACTGGGATTACAACCATGTGCCACCACGCCTGGCTTAATCAGGCTAAATGTTTTAAAGTGGAAAAGAACAACAACAACAAAAAGAATACTTGCTGACTGCTTTTTATATATCAGCTATTATGTTCATGGCACATAATTACTTAAAAAGAAGACATTAAGTGAAATACTAAGTTTTATTCACATTGACACGTAAGGAATTTATTATTATAGTCTTTAAAGATGGACAAACTGGGGATTAGGAAGGCTAAATTACATTCTAAGCTCACACAACTGTACACATGAATCTAGGATTTATTATTATTTGTGTATGTGTGTAGTTTTAGGATTGAACCCAAGGGCATTCTACCTCCAAGGTACACTCCTAGCCCTAATTATTATTCTTTATTTTGAAACAGGGTCTCACTAAGTTGTAGGGGGCCTCACTAAGTAGCTGAAGCTGGCAGCAAACCTGTGATCCTCCTGTCTCAGCTTCCCAAGTACTGGGATTACAAATGTGTGCCACCATACCCAGCTTGGATCCAGGATTTAAATGCAGGTCTTTGATAGACCAGAAACCATGATTTTCTCAGAATACCATGCTGCCTCTCTGAGAAGTAGTGTTACTAGTGAATATTGTCTCTGGACAGTATGCTTACTGTGTAAGCAGTGTTGGTGCCATTAAGTATTCCTCCAGAATCTGGAAATCTGTGAAATAATTTAGCCTTTCAGGCCAATCAATGTAGGCGTATGTACAAGATAATTATTTCTTATGGATGAGAAGTCCAGGTTTGTTTGAATTGAACTTCAAACATTGACATTTAAAGGGAAAGGTTTATATAAGAAAGCCTATTTTGAGACTTTATTACTCCCTGTTCTCTTATAAGACTTTGAGTGCAGCAAGACCCATCGATCTGTTTTGTATTGGTTGCTTAGAGGCAGGCTGTAGCTAAGGCATGATTTCTCAACTATATAAAGTTGCTTCCTAAAAATAGTCTTTATTGTTCGATCTAAGTCTGCATGAGAGACTAGCCCACAGGTACTAGTGACAGAAGATTATTATCATTACTGAAATGAGAACAAATGTAATATGAAATGCTTAGCTAGTTAACATTCCTTTCATCCAAGTCCCTACATGGATTCTTGGAAACACATCTCACTGAATGGTCCAGATCTCCCCACCTGCTCCCTTCCTGCCTTTAGTATTTTAGGAAGAAGTCTAACTAAGAAATGGAGACTTAGCACTTGCCATTTGCTCAGCAATAACTTCATCCTAGCAAATAAGGATCTCTCACTTATTTTAGTCCTTATGAGGTTGTAGATGATTATCTACAGATATGGAAAGATGCTCCTGAGATATTAAGAAGTGAGAAAGTGGTTACCAAATAGCATTTACAGCATTTAACCATTAAAATTATATTTATCAAACAATCTAGATGAATGTACACCAATATGCAACAGAGTACTGTTGTCCAAAGAAATATATGAGTCACATATCGTATGTAACTCAAAATCTTCTAGGAGTCTTATTAAAAGAATAAAGAGGAGCCGGGTGTGGTGGCACATGACCCTACTTAAAAATCTGAGACAGGTGGACCTATCACAGATTCATGTCCAGCCTCAGCAACTTAGTGAGACCCTGTTTCAAAATAAAATAGGTTTGGAGGTCTAGCTCAGAGGTAGAACTACCCTGGGTTCAATTCTCAGTAGCACACACACACACACACACACACACACACACACACACAAAGAGAAACAAGTACAATTAGTTTCAAAGATATAGATATAATATATCCTTATGGATATGAACATATATATTTATATAGTTATACAATTATTGATTTATATAAATAATTTTTTATATATCTACATTTAAATATAAAGTATATTAATAATGTTGATGCCATCCAATAAAACATTAAGATATATTTTTCTTAATCTAATATAATTTTTTATTGCTGCATTGTAATCAAACATCTTTGTTAGTTACAAGTTGGTAAAGGCATACGTGCACACACTTCTCATTTAACCCTTCACCAATTCCCGCCCCACTCCCTCACCCTCCCTCCTTCTCAAGTTCAGTTTAGTGATTGACTTTGATATGTTTGTGAAAGTACATCATGTGTATTAGGGTGTCTTATTTCAATATATAATCAACATAAAATTATTATTAGGTTTTGCATTTTTTAATATTTAGCCTTTGTAATCTGATGTCTTCTGCACTTATAGAACATCTCAATTTGGACACTAAATTTTCATAAAAAGTATTTGATACGTGTTTAGAGCTCATAAAACTTATGGCAGAAAAATAGATTTAAATACTCAAGTTGTTTTAGGCCCATATAAAACTTTCTCAGTACTGAATTATTCCCTTTTAAAGTTAAATGAATTAAAATAAATGATATTTAAAATGTCAGTTCCTTAGTTATACTGGACACCTTTAAAGTTCTCCGTAGGGACATGTCACTTAGTGTCTATGGTTTTGGACAGAGAAAAGCAGTTCCATGAAATCCCCAGTTGTGTGACCACCGACAGACCTCTGCGGCTGGCTTTTCCTGCTCCTGCTTGCTTGGCAGGCTCCAACACCATTGTCTATCAGCAGGAACAGCTTCCTGTGTCAGGCTCTCCATGTACAACGACACAGATGGCTCCCTGGAGCTTAGTGGACACAGCTCATTCTGCCCTGCAGTGCTGTGGCCTTCAGATGGTACTGTCACATCAGATGGCCTCCTCTCCTACTGCCTGGCTGGTGTGTTGGAGCACTCAGTGCCAATATTCTTTCTCCATCAGCTGCTGCTATGGTGGACTCTTTGCAATTGCCTCCACCTCCTTATAGAACTTTCCAGGACCAGAATGGGCAGCAGGTGTCCTCCAGTGAAACTTCTCTTCAGAAGAGTTCTTTCTCAAGAGCAAACAGCTCCCTAGTAGCTCTGTGATCAAAGACTGCTTGAGCAAGCGTCCTTTCCTCACATTCTGTGACTGAAAAGGGATGAGGTTGGTAGGCCTGGGGATCACAATCAAAGTCATTGTCCTTGCCCATTGGGCATCGTTACTGAAAGTGAAAACATATTTGTATTAAAAAATGAAATAGTAACTAGATTCTGGAATTTCTCTTGCTGGGTGAAGAGACACCTGAGTTTATCAACAGTGTAATAATGGCCTCTGCTTCAAAATCACATGGAAGCCTACTGGTCTTTGCAGAATGGAAATAGGAATTCAGCTGAGATGCTCCATCCCAGCCAGAGGAATCCTTCAATCTCTGAAGTCACATGACTATTAAGACTATTAGGACAGAAATTCAAGTGCAGGAAAGTAGGAGGTGGAAGTCATTTTGAATTTTGAGAACAGAAGTGCAGCGTTATTTAAGCATTCTGCCATAGCAACTAGACAGACAATTTGCTTTAGACAAATCAGATCAAGAAAAGAGAGAGAGACATCAGAAAAGATACAGGCTTTCTGGGATGAGAGCCAGAGCCCCTTCATACAAAGGTCAGTTCAGGACAGTCAAAATGTCTAAGGGAGGGATCCTGAGGGTCACCTAGGGAAGGGAGAATCTCATGAAAAGACTGGAATGGGAGCTACAGAGACCCCTTGGAAGGTAGGTAGGTAGGTAGATAGATAGATAGATAGATAGATAGATAGATAGATAGATAGATAGAGTGTAAAGGGTTGGTGCAGGAGCTGTGCAGGACTGGAGGAGGAGTCATTTGGAGCCACAAAGTGAAAGGTGCATTTCTGGCCTGAGATCACCATCAAAATGTCTTTTACTTTAAAGAAGCCAGATCCTCAACAGGTCCCACTTCCAGGAGGCTTATCAGGGGTGCTAATGCCTGTGGTTCATTACTTAAACATCCCTTCTCCTTCCCTCCTTTCTTGCCTTCCCACCCATTCCTCAGTTTAAACTCAAGTGTTTGGCCTTTTATGGTTGAAACTACATTGTCCATTCTGGTCTCAAACTCCTGGGGTCAAGAGATCCTCCTACCTCATCTTCCCCAGTCTGGCACTACAGGAGCATGCCACTTTATCTAGCCAATACCAGATTTTAATTTCACTTTCTTCTTAAGGCTGTGTCTCTGGGCTGCATGTTTAAGGATGTATTATTCCTCACTCAGAATAATTTTTGGATAAAGCATCTTCAGGGCTATTTTATCCATTGTACACACACAGGCCCTGAAACCTATGAGCTTTTCAGAGGCTTATAAAAATATATGTATCAGCTCAAAATAATATTAAAAAACTGGAAAATCTAAGGTTAAAAAAAGTTCAATTAAAATCTACAAATATAACAATGTCATCTGTATTAAGTGTAAAATTTACTATTCATATGAATTTCATTGCATCCTAAGATAATTTTGGAAGCTGGAATTTCTTATTTTGAAAGAATTCCTAAGTCCACATGATGATAGCTAACAAGTCTTGGCCAATCATAAATCAAATACTACTTATAGCCAAATAATTTTAAAAGCAAAATTATAAACATCCTTTAAAACAATTTTCATCTGAAATTTATATTTAATATGGGTTTGTTTTGATGTTTTATATGATGTAGAGTGGAACTTCCATCCTGAGAATACTCTGGGCCTAACAAGGCCTTGAAATAACCCTGATACCTCATTTCCAAGCATTTCATACCTAGCCTTTCCCTTTCCTGGGTAGGGCAATTCACAGTGGACCATCACTCAACAAATTAATTTTTAATTTCTAGCTACCAGTGAGAATTTGATCTGTCAGACCTTTCATTAACTTGGATATGCAGTTATTCCTGAGAAGATTTCAGAAGATGACAAATAGGCCTAGTACTTAGTAGGTTGGTAATGTTAAATCCTTGTGCCCTGTAGAGATATGTAATTGAGCAGAGGAATAGAAGTGAACTTGGAATCAAGGACTTAACTCAGGATCTAAGAACTGCTGGAGACTTCAGAACCTCCTACTTTATAATTTTCAGTATCATCCATTGGAAGAAGGATATATTGGGTCTTGTGGTGGTTGCATTACTGTTCTCAGCCATTCATTTCCTTCCCTGCATGATGATCCTCAGTTCTCATCCATTGCACCCACTTCCCACTTAAACTTCCTGCCCCATAGCAGCTTGGCTGTGTGAATCACTTCAGCCAATGGGAGCTCAGTGATGCCACATCCCAGCAGCAACTGACAGGCAGTTGTGTGATTAGGTTCTGCCTCTTGCTCTCCTCCCTGCCTCCAGAATGACTCGGTGTCCCGATAAGAGCTACTCTTAGAGCCCAATTCCTGGAATGAGAAGGTACATGGAACAAGTCAAAGTTCAACAGAAGAATAACTGCTGACATAAAATTGTGTGAGAAATAAACATTTGTTGTTACAAGCCACTGAGTTTGGGCATGGCTTGTTACCACAGGAAAGCTAATATAGTGCTCAAAAGGAAAACTCACCCAGGTGAGGAGATTGTTCTTTTATTTATTTTTATTTTATTTTATTTTCCAGTACTGGGAATTGAACTCAGGGGCGTTCTACCTCTGAGCTATACCCCCAGCCCTATTTTTTTTTTATTCTTTATTTTGAAACAGGGTCTCACTAAGTTGCAGAGGGCCTCACTATGTAGCTGAGGCTGGCTGCGAACCTGGATCCTCCAGTTTCAGCCTCCCACATGCTGGGATTACAAGCATGTGCCACCATGCCCAGCTGAGATTGTTCTTTATTAATCTAATCTGAAAAAAGATTTCTTGCATTAATCAGCAGTAGAAAAAAAAAAATGCCGGGCATGGTGGCGCACGCTTGTAATCCCAGCATTCGGGAGGCTGAGACCGAAGGATCCAGGTTTGTGGCCAGCCTCAGCTACCTAGTGAGGCACTCCGCAACTTAGTGAGACTCGGTTTTAAAATAAAGAATAAAAAATAGGGCTAGGGGTATAGCTCGGAGGTAGAATGCCCCTGAGTTCAATCCCCAGTACTACAAAAAAAAAAAAAAAAACAAACAACAACAAAAAAACAGCATGTCTATTCCTTCCAGAATTGAGTTTTGCATACTTTATCATAGCCAGCACTTCAATGGAATTAGAGAGTTAAAGTCAATCCTGGTACCACCCTGCCAAAAGATCCCACGTCAGGATTCTGGGAATGAGGTTATGGAGATACCTGAGAGGCCAATAAAGTTACTTATTTGTCCCTAATGACACTTTTTGGGATTCACTGACGTAGGCGTTTTGACTTTTTCAATTACAAGTGTGACATTTTCTTATTGCCAATTTTGCTAGAGTTAGGAATTCTTTGCAAGGTACTTCTAACGCTTCATAGAAAATCAGTGCTAAATAAATCATTTCCCAGGGCTTAATTTAGCATACTACTTATTTCTACATGGTGTGAATCTGTTGTTCCTTCTCTTTGCCCTAGGTAACTGAAGTGCCCTGACTCAGAAGAACATAACCTTTCTGAACATTTCTACCTTTTCCTATTGTCTGTATATGTGCCCACATCTGTCTTACCACATAGGCCTCATTCATTTATTGTATTTGATGTAGTAGGCAAATATTTACTCAAGCCTACTACATGTCAAGCATTACTCTGTGCCCTAATAGACATATTGGAGAACAAGAGTAACAACATCTTGTGCTCTTGGGTTTCATATTCATAGAAATTCTTAGAAAAAGATCTGCCCTGGTAGAGAGAATACAACATCCAAAATCCATGAAACAGGCCTGAGCTTGGAACTCTCAAGAAACAGCCAGAAGGCTATGCTGCTGGCATGGAGTTCAAAAGAGGAGAGTAAGCCTGGCCTGGTAGTACACACCTATAATCCCAGTACTTGGGAAGCTGAGACAGAAGAATTGCAGGTTCGAGGACAGTCTCATCAATGTAGCAAGACTCTCGGCAGCCTAGTGAGATCTCATTTCAGAGAGAGAGAGAGAGCGCTAAAGATGGAAGATGTAGCTCAGAGGTAGAATGTCCCTGGGTTCAACCCCCAGTAGAGAGAGAGAGAGAGAGAGAAGCATTTGTGGAGGGATGGAGGGAGCCTGAATCATCGGAGCCTTGTGTTGTGAACCACACTGAGTTACATAAGGAGAAGCTACAGGAAGGTATATATATATATATACATATATATATATGTAAT